>MJUU01041436.1:65201-75251 GCA_002080025.1 Modiolus philippinarum
CCCCTTTTTTGCCTCTTTTTCAAAAACGGGTTGGGCAGGGAAAGCGAAATTATAACCCTGGCTTAAGCTTGTGCCAACAAACTTCATGCTAAAATTTGGTAACAATCCATTCACTAGAACCAAAGTTATGCTGTCCACAGACGCCGACGCCAACGCCGAAGCCGACGCCAGCGCCATGCCATAATACGACCGCAAAATTTTTGCAGTCGTATAAAAATCTGATGGTGCAGCTCTATATTTATTTTCAAAAGGAATCCATTGCAAAAAACTGCATCAAAATCGGACTAAAAATAAATAAAATGAAATTTTTGAAAATCACCCCTTTTGGGCCCATTTATTTCGTGAACGGTACATGCCACGTAAAATCTGTTGGCATACTCCGATAGGAAATTTAATTAGAAACACATTGAAAGAAACCCCATCAAAATCCAATAAATAATAAATATTCTACAGCCAAATATGTGAAAACACCTAATTTTGCCCTTTTTGGCCCCTTTTTTAAAAACGGGAGGGGCCAAAATAACCAAAACCCACCTAAGCCTTCCTTTTGTGCCTAGGAACACTGTCTTAAAATTTCATAAGGATTGGTCAACTGGAACTTAAGTTTTTGACAAAAAACTAAAGTGTCTACAGACGACGACGATGCAGGACGACAACGACGACAGCGCCATACCATTATACGACCTCAAATTTTTTTGCAGTCGTATAATAAATATGTATTTTTTTTTTATGGAAATCATATACATTTTTTATTTAGAGTTCAATATGATTATGATTGCCTTCTACATATGTAGTATTTATTTTCCATTTTTTAACATGTCTATCCAAAAGAAACCTTGGATGCTGGTACTTTTACGATTTGGAGTGTTTGCAAATTTCTGAGAATACATGTTTGTACCCTCGAGCTCAAAAGCAATTATACCTAATAGGTCTACCAATGACATATTTTACCTGAAACACAAGGTCAACTTTATCCATCTCTACACCCATAAATTTAGCATAAATTTCAAATACTCCAGGGTTTGTGGTGTCACTGATCTCAAATTGTACATTCTTAAATCTGAAAAATAAATAAATTAAAATCTACACACATGCACAAAAGGAGAAATTGAAACACTTGAAACTAGGGCTGTAGCCAGTTATACCCCCTGCTAATTGAACCCTGAATCAATATATGGCAAGTGAAGATTTAAGTGTGTGTGGATACAATACAGTTGTTGATGACGTACAAATGTGGACACAATACAAGTATGGACACAATGATATACTCCCCCTTTTTTCCCCAGAAAATATTACAAGACTAATTATCTCCCCTTCACAATTTCAGACAGAAGTCATATTACTTCATGCATTTCTTCAGGTGGTATACTACAACTGTGTAATATTTCATCAAAATCCGAATACCTGTTTAAGAGGACATGTGCTGACAAGGTTCATCCCGAAATATTCAAGATTAGTTATTTTCTCTTCAAAATTTCGGGCAGGAACCATCTAACTTCATGCACATCTTCAAGTGGTGTACTACAGCTATGTAGCATTTTATCAAAATCAAAGGAGCCATCTTGGAGAACATGCGCTGACAAGGCACATGGCTGCATGGACGGACGGACAGATGGACAGACGGACGGACAGGGCGATACCTATATACTCCCCAAACTATGTTTGAGGGGGGTTTAACAATGTACATGTGTATATAAAAGAATTCTGACCTAAACTACTATCCAAGATGCATTTAAGGATAAAAGCTTATCCATCTATAATTTGTACTTCATAAGATTCAAGAGCTTTCTCTTTGTGACCGATTGACAAATAAAAGAAATGTTTTAACCCTACCCAATTTACTTTTTAACAACACTTACTGGTTAGTAGGTAGTCCCTCTATTTCTAGCACAATTCCTTTTTCATATAGCCTAGCTGCACTGTACTTCAACTTTTCTTTGCTGATCTTTTTGCCTTGTTCATCTACATCTCCTCGTTTAAACAATCCTCTAGATTTTCTGTTACTGTAATAGTTCAATCTACATTTAATAAATGATAGCAAAGCTTAATTATGTCATTGAAATGAAACACATTACCACTTACTTCTAATTTGCAAAACAAACATCAATAGCTTTTTTATTTACTTTGATGATTGATAGCTGTCCAATATCTGTAGATATTTACCCCATATTTCTCATTAAGGTTATCTTAACATTATGTAACATCAAAAAGGGAAACAGGAAATATGTACTTTGGGAGGAAGATGATTTACCACATTTTTAACAAGCATGTCTTATAATTACAGCTTAAAATTAAATATTGAAGAGTGATGAATATTTTCATCTTTTAGATGTCAGGATCAAGACTTCTTGGCTGCAAAATGCATTAATTTACAAGAAAGAATTTTTTTCCTTTCAGAGGTAATTAATTTCACACAAATCAGCCAAAAATGATCCTTTTAGCAACACTTTTAAATTATCTAATTAAACTAGTTTTTAAATGAAACTCCAGGACCCCCTCTCAAACAAGATGTGTTTGTGAAACACTACATGCCCCCAGATTCTGCAGTAAAATATATGAAAATACCCAATTTAACCCCTTTTTGACCCCTATGACCTTGACCTTTGACCTAATTTTTTTTTGCATATTTATGTTCCTCTTGACAAGACCTATACACTTACCAAGTATTAAAAGTCTATCTTACATAGGTCAAAAGTTGTTTATTACCATAAAAACACCCCTTTATTCTGAAACAGATGAAGCTGCTTTGGGCCTCTTGTTTATTGAAATGGTTTTAATTGTGAAGAGTATCTGTTTAAACAGGCTGTAAGAAACTTACAGTAAAATACTACATCCAGATCCGACAAAATTTTTTTTTCCATTTGTCCCCCTTTGGGCCTCTTGTTTCTCAAAAACGGTAAATGCTATCTCTATCTGTCAGCATACTACAGTTGCGCAATTTTATTAGCAATAACATAAAACAAACCCCGTCTCAATAGGATAAATAATAAGGATTCTACAGTCAAATATGTAAAAACACTACATATGCCCCCATATTCTACAGTAAAATATATGAAAATACCTAATTAAACCCCTTTTTGACCCCTATGACCTATTTTTTTTTATATTTATGTTCCTCTTGACTAGACCTATACACTTGCCAAGTATCAAAAGTCTACCTTATATAGTTCAAAAGTTACAGCCAAGGTAAAAGTTTTGGACGCACAGACAAACAGACAGGACAAAAACAATATGCCACCCTGATCCTCGATCTGGGGGCATAAAAATATATAGACATATATGTATATATATAAGGTGAAACCTCTCTAAACCAGCCCCTCTGAAAACTGGCCACATTCTTTTGTCCCATTACTGTTTATCCCATTGAAATTTAACCTCTGTAATCTGGCCACCCCTCTAAACTGGCCAAATATTTTGGCCTCAGTGTTAGTCAATTTGGAGAAGTTTCACTGTATATCTCACAAATGGATTACCCTGTTCAGGATGGAAGAAGCGCAAGAGACAAATATAGATCATCATTGAGTACAAAATTCACCTCCTTGTGGCAGATCCTCACCGTAACCTTATTTTATGTGGATGCTGACCTACTACCAAAGGGGAATACAAATGTAACGTTTGATGATCTTACTATGTACAATAATTGAGATATGAACTCTGATGAAAACTTGAATGCAAGTCTCATATCCAGAAAATGAAGGTCAAACTGACATAACTTTGCCTGAATGCTGACCTACCACCACAGATGAATGCACATGCAAGGTTAGATGATTGTTTACAGTACAATACTTGAATATTTACTGGTATGTTAACTTAAAAGTCTGTCATTTGCACAGAAAATGTAGGTCAGAGACAAATTTTTCTTGTTTGTGAGTTCTTTTTCAAACTTTAATGACTCAACCCTACATAATTACCATATAGTTATGAAATAAAGTACGCCAGCTCATTAATCCACACTTTCACATTGGAAGAGGCATGGCACACAATTTTGAAATTTGAATAGTATGCATACCTCCTTCTCATGACCATCAATCCTATCAGATATGAAGTAATCTGTGAAAGTATTTATAAGATGATATTTGTTAGTTTAGAGGAAAAACTTCTTTGCTTGGGGAATAATTTTAAAATCCTTAAACAACAAAAACTCAACAATTTACACTAATTTTATCCACTTACTTGCTCTTTTGCTGTAAGTTATCTATACAAGTCTTTACATATTTATTGTAATAGTCAATCTGTGATTCGTAAAATTTACGTTTCTCTTGTAAACTATGTATTGTTTGTTTAACCTTCATCAATTCTTGTTTTCGTTGGTTACGATATCGTCTTTGATTTCTTATATCCTGCAACGAAAAACAAGATGCTTTTGTGATAAACATATGCCCCAAGATTCTACAGTTAAATAAATGAAAATACACAATTTTATCCCTTTTTGACCTCTGCGAAATTGACCTTTGACCTAATTTTTTGCATATTTATGTTCATATTGACAAAACCTATACTTGCCAAGTATTAAAAGTCTATCTTACATAGTTCAAAAGTTGTTTATTACCATAAAAACACCCATTTTAACCCCTTTATTCTGAAACTTATGAAGCACATTTTGGCCTCTTGTTTATTGAAATGGCTTTAATTGCTAAAAGTATCTGTTTAAAAATGCTATATGAAACCTACAGAAAAATACTGCATCAAGATCGGACAAAAAATTTCAAAGTTCATTTTTTTTCTGCTAGTCCCCATTTAAGCCTCTTGTTTCCCCAAAACGGTAAATGCTATCACAATCTGTTGACATATTACAGCTGCACAATTTTATTAGCAATAACATGAAACAAGCCCCGTCTCAATAGGATAAATAATAAGGATTCTACAGTTAAATATGTGAAAAGAGCCAATTTCACCCCTTTTTAACCTCTGTGACCTTGACCTTTGACCTGAACTAATTTTTTTCCCTCTTGACTAGACCTATACACTTGGCAAGTACGAAAAGTCTACCTTATATAGTTTAAAAGTTATAGCCAAGGTTAAAGTTTGGGATGCACAGACAGAAACACAACCACACACACAGACAGGACAAAAACAATATGCTCCCCGATCCTCGATCTGGGGGCATAAAACAATAGTGTTTTTTCTCACCTTTTTGGGACTTGGTCAGGGTCCCTTTAAATTGGGAAATTTTTTGGTGTTTCGAAAAATACAACAAGTGTAGACACAGAAATGTCTCGCCTGTATATGCATATCTTTACCAAAATAATTAGTCATGGCTACATGACAGGCGCCAGACTGGCATGAGCACACCTAGATGTAACAAAAGAACAAATATGACGTCTGTTGGTGTTCCTGTTGAAGAGAAATGATCAAAGTCAATGAACCATGAAATTGAGGTCAAGGCTACATGACATGTACCAGACTGACATGCACAAACCTGGATGTAGCAACAGACCAAATATGATGATTCTAGGTATCATATCTACAGAGAAATAAGTGTTACAATAAAGAAATGTTCAGAGTCAATGAACCATGAAATTGAGGTCACGGCTACATGACAGTTGTCAGACTGGCATGCATCTACCTAGATGTAGCAATAGACAAAATATGATGACTCTAGGTATCATAGCTACAGAGAAATAAGAGTTACGGTAAAGAAATGTTCAAAGTCAATGAACCATGAAATTGAGGTCAAGGATACATGACAGGTGTCAGACTGGCATGCACCCACCTAGATGTAGCAATATATCAAATATGATGAATCTAGGTGTTCTAGTTACAGAGAAATAAGTATCTAGTAGAAAAGTGATCAAAGTCAATGAACCATAAAATTGAGGTCAAGGCTACATGACAGGTGTCAGACTGGCAAGCACCCACCTAGATGTAGCAATAGACAAAATATAGTATGTCTATATAATATTACAGTGCCTCAGAAATGGACTTGAATGTAAAACTATGTCGCAAAATTTACAAAATCACTGAACCATGCAAATGAGGTCAGGGTCAAATGACAAGTGGCAGACTGGCATGCACCTACTAAGATACATCAATACACTTAATATTATGGTTCTATGTATTACATATCCAGAGAAATCAACTTGAATGTGAAACTATGTCTCAGATTTTCCAAGTTCACTGAACCATGCAATTGAGGTCAAGGCAACACGACAGGTGTCAGACTGCCGTGTACCCAAATAGATCTCACTATAGACCAAATATGACAAGTCTAGGTATTATAGTTCCTGAGAAAAGGACTTGAATGTGAAACTATGTAGCAATGTTTATGTGCTTATTGAACCATGAAAACAAGGTCAAGGTCATCCAAAATATATGCTGCTGGAAAGGTCATCACTTGGTGGTGCTGTGGACCAAAGATGATGTTTGTATGTATTACCCTTGAAAAGTTATGAAGGTTTTAGAAAAGAGTTTACGCCGCCGCCACCGCCGGATTGCTATACCTATGTCACAGGCGAGACAAAAATGCATTATCTGCGGTTTTCTATGCATTTCTTTATAACTACAAGCAATTAATGAAATTACACCAATATATAGAGTATTCCAAGCATTGTTCACATTGCAAAAAGGCCAATTTCACACATTTACCTTGGTTAATTATCTTTTCAATTAAGGGAAGTGCTGAGATTGGGAAAATTTGTCATGTTTTGGGGAAAATATAGGTATATTTCTCATCTGGACTGGGTCCTATAAACGGACCCAAATTTGATAGAAAAAAACACTGCAATATGCTCCCCGATCTGGGGGCATGAAAATTCAATCATTTTGAATTTTATTTCAACAGTTCCTAAGTAAAGTTTAACATCATTTATGTGTTTGATGCTTAAAAATAACATACATTTGATTTATATTGTAGCCAGTTTTAGTTAGACAATTTACACACACTCAAAAAAAACAACAAGATAACTCTGCTGTCTTTTTATGCAGTTGTCCATATTTTCCAAGACTGTATACAGTTGAGATCTCCAAATACATGTCAATTTTTGTGTACAAAAATTGCAGTCTTTGTCCCATATATCAATAGGGGTTTAACACAACAATTTTCAGATTAATGGTAATTTTTCATTGGTGCACAGATAAATGATTGTTACATTATTTTCCAAGACCATGCATTTATCTGCCAAATGTAGCTAGTACCAAATAGCAGGTAATTTTCAGGTATTTTTGCAGATGGTCTTAAATTGCAAAAATAAATTCCACAAATATTTTATGTTTTCTTAGAATATATACAGGATCTTTGATAATCTGTGATAATTTAAAACGCTTAAATTTTTGGCATACAATTTCCACTTAAATCGGTGAAATTTTTGACCCACGAAAATAACAAGCTCAGATGTTACAAATAAATAAATGAAGCTTACTTGTGCTATCATATTGATGATATCCTGGTAATTATTTTTTCTTGTCACTAACTGTTCAAGTTCCAATGTCTGTAAATTCTTCTTTATTTTATTCTTCATGACACTTAATGGCATTCTGTAAATAGAGGGATAAAATAAAGGTTATCAAATAGATGTTGTGTAAAGTGTCGACCTCAGAGAGGAGAAAATTTTTTGGCTTTTTTTTTATTCATTCAAAATCCTCTGAATATGTAATTTTTATGTACAATTTGTAGAATTACAGGTAAACATGTAGCTAAATGCAGAAGTCCCACAACATTTTTTATCTTTGGCAGTGAAAGGGGGCATAAGCCCCCCCCCCCCCCCCCCAAATCTGCTCCTAGTCTACATGTGGCATTCAAACTGAGACCATGGAAATATGTAAAAATAGTAATGGTGGATTACATGATACCCCGCCACGTTTCACAAAATTTCTAAGTTAAAATGGACATAACTCCACAACGATGTGTACCGCTGAAACCAAAATTATACTTGGCCTGTATTTTGTGGTAAACAATTTACATACAATGTTTAAAGACAGTTTGTTATTTCATTCACAAGTTATGAGTAAAAAACCCTAAAATTTGCAAAATTTCAAAGTTTCAAGGGCATAACTCCAGAACCCCTTGGACCTCGGAACCCAAAATCGAACTTGACCTGAGTTTTGTGGTAAACAATTTGCATACCAAGTTTGAAGACCTTGTGTTATTTCGTTCACAAGTTATCAGTCGGAAACCTTTGGGGGACGGTTGGACAGACGGATGGACAGACAGAACGACGGACGGATGGACACACGACTGAGGGTATTATATACCTCGCCACTTCGTGTGGCGGGGTATAAAAAACACAATATTCTGAAAATAATTCTTGTCAATTTAACAATAAATTTGCATAAAAACATAACATCTGATAATAGCATTATACAGTAAAATTAGGTTACTTCTTGTTTACTTAATATTCATGCTGTACTTATTTACATGAGATACTTGTGTATAGAGTCTGTAAGTCGAGAATACACAATAAAAGTTCTAATCGAAATCATGACACCTCAGTATTATGACATTCTTTATTGAAATGTCACATATTTCTGTGCACAAATGCAACCTACATTTTATCTACCTGGAAGTTTTAAAATTGAATGAGATTTACAGAGAATACTTTGTAAATGCCATGATATACAACACTCCAGTTCTACCTTGTATCTCCTAATATAGACTGATGTCGTACTACTCCTGTGTCTTTTGATGTCATCTTCTTATCCCTGATATCTCTTTTCTTTACAATAGCCTGATGTAAATCTTCCTATAATGTATAATGTTAGGATTTATGTATAAAGAAAATATTCCCTGTTTCTTCCTGTGATCTTCGAAACCAAGACAGTTAAACATGAGGGCAAATGTAAATAAATTACTCAATGTACAAATAAAGGTCATGTCAAATTGTTAAGAAATAATTCAGTACTAATCAAGGTGACTAATTTGTAATACATTGTCTGTAATATAATGTGTAGTTGATGAGATATGCACTTTAAATCTCAATGTCCTTCAACATTCATGGAACTGAGCACGAAACAATACTTAATTTTTAAGTTGCTTCCACAGCTCGGATTACCGTTTCTAATTTTCAAATTTATCGACAAATTTATTTTGAAGACCTTTGTAGTTAGGATACATGTATTTTATGTAAAATTTCTAGAATTCATCATATAAAGCATTGGCACATTAGTTCTACAGCAAATGGTTGGAGTTTTCAAGATAAGCTATATGTTTAACTTCTTATAATAAAAATAAGCTTCTACAACATGCAGGATTTGCTAGGTGAAACTGTTGCTACAAACCAGTTAACCATCTACAGAGCATGTGTTGTAGGAAAAATAAAACACAGGAAGCAAATGATAAAATATCTGGAGAAATACCCAAAAGTTGATATTGTGATTGAAAAAAATCCTAACATTTTATGGCAAAGCATATTTAACATTTATCTATCAGAATTTGCCTTACTGTCAACACAAGGTCTTAGTAAGCTTTCAAATCTCTGGGGTGAAATATGTGGAAATAAACATGACCCACTTTATTGTAGAAATGTCTGATTTTCTAAAGTAGAAGTAATATTACTAAGGTTTTGTATTTACTATGTGAATTTTCACTATATCCTTTCTTTATTATAGTATTGAAGTAGTCAGTGAAGAAACAAGATAGGTTCTTCATAAATAGTTATAGAAAAGCATCAGAAGGTTCCAAATGACTGTCAATGGACGGGCAATGAACTTTAAGTGGAGAAGCAGTATGTAGGACAAGCAATAGATAGATTCCACTGAATGGTAATAGAAAAGCAACAAGCAATAGGTAAGTTCCCGAAAATGACCACGGAAAAGAAAAGGTGCAAGATCCCATTACAGCAATTTTCCTAGTAGTGAATGCAGTTTCAATAGGATTTTTGGTAGCTCTTCAGGTAATACAATAGGTTTTTCAATAGCAGTTTGGCATTCAAGGTAGAGAGGTCACCAAATGCCAATTCACACATGTAGTTGGGTGTGTGCCAATTTACCTGATGTTGATTTCATTCAAAGTCTTAAGTACTATGTATTGGAACAACTTTTAGACAAACTTCAAAGTTTAAAACAGTATAACTGTTTCATTTCTAACCTTATTACATGAAAAAAATCCATGTTTAT
>MJUU01041436.1:78073-89238 GCA_002080025.1 Modiolus philippinarum
GAAACCTATATTTTTCAAAATTTCACTAAGTCCAAGGGCCATAACTCTGTACAAAATCAACCGACTGGAACCAAATTCGAACTTGATCTGTATCTCACCTAGATATACTCATATACATAATATGAAATCAATATTGCAAGCGGTTACAGAAAAAAAACCTGGAAACCTATATTTTTAAAAATTTCACTAAGTCCAAGGGCCATAATCTGTACAAAATCAACCGACCGGAACCAAATTCGTACTTGATCTGTATCTCACCTAGATATAGTCATATACCAAATATGAAATCAATATGTCAAGTGGTTACAGAAAAAATCTCCGGAAACCTATATTTTTCAAAATTTCACTAAGTCCAAGGGCCATAACTCTGTACAAAATAAACCGACCGGAACCAAATTCAAACTTGATCTGTATCTCACCTAGATATAGTCATATACCAAATATGAAATCAATATGTCAAGTGGTTACAGAAAAAATCTCCGGAAACCAAAGAGTTAACGGATGGACGGACGGATGGACAGACGGACGAACGGAGGGTATACCATAATACGTCCGTCTTTCGACGGGCGTATAAAAAGTAGGAAGATTTCCCTAACAAATAAAAGCCAAAGTTTCCACTGTCTTGCAATTAAGAGGCAATAACGGTGACATAATGAATGAAAAGCAATACAATAAGTAAGAAAGCTGTGGTATGGTATAATAAGGGTATTAAAATACAATACAGACCAATAGAGTAACAACCAAAAATTGTGTTCCATTTGTTGTAATTTGGTGTTGGATATTGTGTGAAGTATACAGTGTGATAATACATATATACTACAGTATGATTAAGTATGATAGGAATATCTACCAACATATCCCTCCTTACAGAAAAATAATCACCTCACAATCTACTTGTGTAAGCTTGTATAAAAATAACAGTTCTAAAATTATCTTCACAAACATATCCCTCCTTACAGAAAAATAATCACCTCACAATCTACTAATGAATAACAGTTCTAAAATTATCTTAAACGATCAAACTAATGCAACAACCTAACATACATGCGGATGTAAGCTTTACTATCCTAATCAAATACTGTGATGCTAGGGTGACTATATGATAAAGTTTAAACTTTTCTGTCCAATTTGTAGTGATACATGTACCTTGGTCAAGAAATGAATTCTGGAGTGTTTTTCAAGGAAGGCCATTTTAACATGAAAAGCACATGTAAATTATATCTATTGCATTACTTTTTACCAACTTGACTTAAAAGTTTTTATTATTGCTTTTATTCATGTATATTGTCAATTTTTATGGCAGTTTACCAGATTTTAACATACATGTATATATTAAAGTGAAGTTGCTGAAACTTAAAATAATGGTCAAGGTTACCACATTATCTTTGAATGATGTAGGATTCATTAAGTCAGGTCCATACCTTCCAACCTCTGAAATATTAATTCTCTGGACAATACGGCAGATAAAACTAAGTATGTGTTATAAAAGGATTATATCTTCCTCTCAAGTGAAACAGGGATTAGACATGTAGTAGAGTCTAAACCATCCTTATTAATAATTTTCTATACTGAGGTACTATAGGAAATTTCAGGAAGCTGGTCTGTCCTTCCCAAGAAAAATATGACAAGTATTTTTTATGATCCCCAAGATAACAATAGTAATGTCTAGGAAATACAGACTGCACATTTACAGCGTTTTTCTTCATTTCTATATTACAACTGTATTATTCACATTTCACACAATACCTGTTCATCTGTTGAGTTATTCTCTAACATTTGGGTAATATTATCAGCTGGCTGGCAAGCTATAACATCTACTACCATTCTCTTAGTTCTGAAATAAAAGGGTGAAATTAGCTATAACTTATCAGCTGGCAGATTTCAGCATTAACAGTCATTCTTTCTGTTTTTCAATAATATAAGGTGATGTTAGCTAAAATGAGAAATTAAAAAATAATCCAAGATTTCTGCTGGTTGGTATGTGGTGGTGAATTCAGCTAAATCAGAGGTTTATAGAAGTATTTTGGGAAAAAGGATTTTAAGGCATATTTCAGAAGTTTTAAGGCCAAATCTAGTCATTTGAGAACCAAAATTGAGGAGGGGGGATTCATGTATATTCAAATTAGTTTTATTGCCATACACAACATAAAATACTCAGTATTGTTAGGTGATTTAAGAAAAATTTCCCTTTGTTGAAAGATGAACTGAAGCATTATATTCAAACAATACCTATTGTATAAGTGTGAATCTGACCTGTGTCACTGTTTTCAATCACCTTGATTAAATTACCTAAGGAAAAAATCTCCTTCCTTGGTCCAGAATTTAATTCTAAATGATTTCTAAGTATTTCTGAGAATATAACAAGAGGCTCTCAAGAGCCTGTATCGCTCACCTGGACCATGGTCAATACATAAATTCAAATAAACTTCTATGTTAAAGGGTCTCATTTTCAAACTATGTAAACAAACATTTATGTTATATGATCAAACTATTTTCCCTATTGCCTGCCATCTTGGATAAGGGATGGATCTGCAGGACACAATTTTAAAGAAAATTAAGTGTTGTGCCAAAGTTTATTTCCAATTGGCCAAATGGTTTTAAAGAAAAAGATCTTTGAATGTACTCCAATATTAAACTATGTTTCCAACTGGTAGCCAATTTGCATAAGGTGCAGACTTGAGGGACATTTGTTTTGAAGGGGACCATCTAAGATGCATTGTGATTAAGTTTTATTCTAACTAGCAAAGTTGTTTCAGATAAAAAATTCTTTATGTGCTCTTTCCATACAGTCCAGTAATAAATTAAGTTCCCCACAGATGGCCATGTTGGATGATATATAGGCACCAAAGTCACAATACTTAGTCAGCACCTCATAGCATCATACATGCCATGTAATAATCAAATCCATCTGTGGTTCTCAAGGTTAATGTCAACACTTCATCATCAATGGCTTTATTTAACACAAACTAATTAGGCAGGCTGTGAGGCCAAGAAACTGCTGATTAATACTTGTCAGCAATGCCTAAAGTTTAGTGGCCAATCATTAACATCTTTGAAAGAAAAAATATATTATATAGAAAAATAATGTAACATATAATAAGGTAAAGATTAAGAAAGTATTTTTGCAAAAAATTGTAAAAACTTGTACAAAAACACTGTTTTTGCTCTTAATTATAAATAAAAATAATTGTTTTAACAAAGTTGTAAAAGGGAATTTCTCTAAAGCTTAAAAGAGAAAAGTTAACCAAAGAAGATTTGAACACAGAATTTAAAGGGAGATAACCAATAAACCATATGGCATTGNCAAAATCGGACTTAAAATAAAAAAAAAATTTTTTTTGAGATTTGCCCCTATTGGGCCCCATTTATCTCGTGAGTGGTACATGCTACGTGAAATCCGTTGGCATACTTAAAATTGGAAATTTCCTCAGGAGCACACTGAAACAAACCCCATCAAAATCCAATAAATAATAAAGATTCTACAGTCAAATATGTGAAAACACCTCATTTAACCCTTTTTTGGCCCCTAATTCTGAAATGGGTGGGGCAAAAACCTAAAGGAAAAAAACGTTTCTCAAGAATGTTCCAAGAAACATCATACTAAGATTTAAAAACAATCCATCCACTAGAACCAAAGTTATGCTGTCCACAGACACGAAAATACCTAATTTTACCCCTTTTTGGCCCCTTTTTTGCCTCTTTTTCAAAAACGGGTTGGGCAGGGAACGCGAAATTAAAACCCAGGCTTAAGCTTGTGCCAACAAACATCATACTAAAATTTGATAACAATCCGTTCACTAGAACTAAAGTTATGCTGTCCACAGACGCCGACGCCAGCGCCATACCATAATACGACCGCAAAATTTTTGTGGTCGTATAAAAAATGTAAAAATTTTGAAAAATTTACGGAAAAAGGGCTATAACTCAAAGACAGGTTTTCAAAATTGCAGAGCAGATAGATCTCTGCATTCTGAACAATTTTACCCTATGTCAGATTTTTGATATCGACAATGGTTTTCGAGTTATTTGCCAAAAACAGCAATTTACCCCTATGTTCTATTTTTAGTAACAGCGGCCATGTTGTTTGGCCCTCGGACTAACTGAACACATTTTTTTAAACTACATACCCTGGTGATGACCCAGGCCAAGTTTGGATTAAATTGGCCCAGTGGTTTCAGAGGAGAAGATTTTTAAAGAAAAGTTTACGACGGACGGACGACGGACGCCAAGTGATGGCAAAAGCTCACCCTAGCAAAGCCAGGTGAGCTAAAAAACCAGAAGATGACAGGTTCATTAAATGCAATTAAGAGTGAAACAAAAAACAATAAGCTGAAAAAGAGGGAATATATACACAATAAACTGCTGCGCCAAGAGCGCATGATACGCCCGTCCACTGTCAACTCGCATTTTATGGCATTGTTGGACCACAACAAAATTTTGATACTCATATACCAAATATCAAATCAATATGTCAAGCAGTTACAGAAAAAAACTCGAGAAACCTATATTTTTCAAAATTACACTAAGTCCAAGGGCCATAACTCTGTACAAAATCAACTGACTGGAACCAAATTTGAACTTGATCTGTATCTCACCTAGATATAGTCATATACCAAATATGAAATCAATATGTCAAGTGGTTACAGAAAAAATCTCGGGAAACCTATATTTTTTCAAAATTTCACTAAGTCCAAGGGCCATAACTCTGTACAAAATCAACCGACCGGAATAAAATTTGAACTTGATCTGTATTTCACCTAGATATAGTCATATACCCAATATGAAATCAATGTGTCAAGCGGTTTCAGAAAAAAAACTCTGAAAACCTATATTTTTCAAAATTTCACTAAGTCCAGGGGCCATAACTCTGTACAAAATCAACCGACCGGAACCAAATTCGAATTTGATCTGTATCTCACCTAGATATAGTCATATACCAAATATGAAATCAATATGTCAAGCGGTTACAGAAAAAATCTCCGGAAACCAAAAAGTTAATGGACGGACGGACGGACAGAGGGTATACCATATTACGTCCGTCTTTTGATGGGGGTATAATAAAAATTCATAATATATTGATTTCAGGAAAGTGGGAACTATTTCCCTAATGGTCAATCTACTGTCTTTTATTATTTCATTATTTAGTCATTATTGAGAAATCATTTAGAATTAAATTCTGGACCAAGGAAGGAGATTTTTTCCTTAGGTAATTTAATCAAGGTGATTGAAAACAGTGACACAAGTCAGATTCACACTTATACAATAGGTATTGTTTGAATGTAATGCTTCAGTTCATCTTTCAACAAAGGAAAATTTTTCTTAAATCACCTAACAATACTGGGGTATTATATGTTGTGTATGGCAATACGTTTCACAGAAATTGACCTATGAGGGGGGGGTAGGGAACAGGTGCGTTTCTCCTTTCTCCTGGTCTCTCTTCTTAATTTCATGTTCTCCCTTCTCCATTTCCTTCTTTCTTCTGCCCCTCTTTCCTCTCCACCGCACCCTCTTTCTCCCGGTCTCTCTTTACCGTGTCCATCCTTTTATAATCAACCATTCAACCATTAAAATGACATAAGAATATCAAATTTACCTTATCAGTAGTTGTTTGACGTCTGCCTGGTCATCCTGTGGAACCTCAAATTTGTTTGTCAGTGTTAGAGAAATTTCTGTTTTACCAAGCTGAGCTATCAACATTTCTTGAATATTTTCATCTTCAGGTATCTCTCCACCTAAGTCATAAATAAACCAATTGAAGTTTTCACTACAACAAATACATGTACATACTGTTGACACACTGATATAAGAGTAAGAGTTTATCAGTAACCTAATGTGGTACAGTTGAACTTTGATAACTTGAACTGCAATAGCCTGAACACCATGGACATTTCAAACCCTTTCTATTGTCCCTCTGTTCAAGTTTAAACATAGTTATACCTCAATAGCTCGAATACCCCCCTGAGAAAAATGTCCATATAGGTATCCCTTCACTCATTTTCTAGAGAATCAGTACATTATCTCTCTACAAATAATATTCATTCGATGAATAAAATTTTTTCCTTGTGTCTTATTCATCTTCACTTATATTTATCATTAAGAAAGCTTCTTTGAATTCTAATTGAAGTGTTTAAAACCTGACTTTTTTTGTTCACAAAGAAAAAGCAGATATGGGTTTAACAGGAAATATTTAGAACTGCCACATAATGACAGCCATTTATACCCCATTCATTAATGGTAAGTGTAAATTGAAATGTATGTGGACACAAAACTTTTTTTTTTAGAAAATATGCAACGTTGAATTATCCCCCTTCAAAATTCTGAACAGCAACCATATTAATTCATGCACATCTTCAGATGGTATACTTTAAATGTGTAATATTTCATCAAAATCAAAGCAGCCATTTAAGAGGACAGGTGCTGACAAGGTACAATGTACCTCATAACTTTTTTTCCCATAAAATATTCAAAGTTGAATTATCTTCCTTTCAAAATTTTAAGGTACAACCATTTTGTTTTACTGCACATATTCAGGTGGAGCCACAACTGTGTAACATTTCATCGAAATTGAAGCAGCAGTTTAAGAGGACATGCGCTGACAAGGTAAATGGCCTAACAGATGGATGAACAGGGCGATTCTTATATACCCTAGCCCCAAACTTATTTGGGGGTATAAATAAATAAAATAAATATATAAATGTCTAAAATAATCTATACAGTAATCTATACCTAGTAACTCAACAACTGTAGGAACATCAGCTAAATCTTCCAGAAGTTCATGTAAAGGATCTTGTGAGTCTGGTGCTATCTGGTCTTGGTGTTGAAGCAAGAGCTGAAAATATTATACATAATGAATTAAACAAAACTTTTATACTACTGAATAGTTTAAATTTATTTGAATAACACCAAGAAATCTGTGAGCTACTGGTCACTTTGTATACTCCAGATGTAGGAATAATAGCAGAACAGGAAGTAGTTGTTGAATATCACTCGGAAAGAGAGGGGTAGTATAAGATCCTACACTGAAGCTCCATATCCAATATCAAGTGACTGTGAAGTAAAGTAGCTGAAAGAAAAGTTAACCAGAGTCACTTGTGCATAAAATGTAAGTCAAAGTGACCTAATTTTTATCGGGAACCTTGCAACTCTCCGAGGCACATCTACTGACAAAATATTTCTTTATCTGCTACAGTATATCAGAAATCGACTTTAACCCAAGTTACTCATGCATGAAATGTAGGGCAAGGTAACACAATTTTACACCATCATCAAGACCTTTCAAAGATGTATCTGTGTACAAGAGCTCATCTAACTATAATTTCCAGTTCAAAAGATACATATTTTAAGCTTTGTGGCAGAAAAAACAGGCAAGGCAGCATATCTCTCCCAAATTTTGCTCAGAGAGGGGCATCTATTGCAGCAGGGTGCTTTATAGGAGGAATATGTAACTGGTTTATTCAATTCAAAGACATTTACCTGATGTGTATCACACACTTCCTGTGCTGAGATATAGATGACAGGCTTTGTGATGGTTACCAGATCAGCATACTGGTCTACATTGAACCAGACATCTGGTTCTGCCACTTCACAGGCATCCAGACAAAACTTTCTGTAAGATAACAAAAATTGTAAAATTAATGCTAAAATTACAGTAAATCTGGTACCTATTACCACGATTTCAATCCTTAAGGTGGGCTGACTGGGAGGTGTTTACCGTCCTTGACTACCTTTGTAGGTCTCGCATGGACAAAAGGTGGATGGGTGGTATTCCGTCATTTTGTTTTCATGTTTCATGCTTTGATAGATATTTTTCCTTAAAGAAATATACAATCATTTTGAAAATTGGACAAATCTTTAAAATATTTCGCTTAAAACTCAAATAATGGGCCCATTTCTCTTAGTCTAGCATTCACTTTAGAAGAAAAATTCAGAACAGTATTTCTACTGTAAAATTCTTTGAAATGAAAATTTAAACAAGGGAGGTAATTTCAAAAAAGAAATCGCTATGAATATTTTTATTTTGTGAAAACCTTATGTAATTACTTTTTTCTTTTTGTTTTTAAAAAGTTCAATACAGGGGCTAGCAATAAAATTAATTAAAATTCTCATGGATGTAACTTGAATAATCTTTTTTAAAAATTGATAATTTTCCTTAATATTTCAACTAAAAAATCTCTTTTTTGAGTGAAAGATTGTGAGCTTATTTGGTCCGTGACCCCCAATTTTTATTTGATTTTTTGGAACTTCAATTTTTGAAGTTTAATTCTGCAAACTATTAAAAATATTCTGATGGATTTTCCTATTACCCCCGAACTACCTTATGTAGTTTACATTGTTACTAGAAATCCTGCCGAGTAATTTCAATTGTTTGGTGATAATATGCTCAGCTCTATTCTTCAATATCTATTATATAAAACAACTTTATGTAGGTACTGTGACAGACATGGCACCATAGTACATCAGATTATTTTGCTCTTTCATTTAAAAATCACACATACATTGTATATTGTTCAGTGATACGAGTTAACATGTGACTAAAGATCTCTGTATGGCAAATGAGATGAAAATTTGTGATTTTGACCAAACTACTGTTTTCAACATTCCACTGTTTGTCAGACAATAGTCATTGTATTGATCTAGAAAAATAGTTTATCAACTGTATGTTATTTACCTGTAGTAACTAATGCTTATTCATTCAGGTTTATTATACTTACTTGAACTTTTCATGAGCTTCTCTGATATAATTGTTCATACTGGCTAAATATGAACTGTCTCCACCAAACTGAAATAGATAAAATGTAGAATGAATCAAAAAGGCTGCCTCAAAAGTCAATTGTAGTTTGAAAACATTTTCTGTAAAAACTTAGTCAATTTTTTTCTTCAGATGTTCTGATCAGTTAGTAAAATCATCTTTGAAACCATCAAGTGTCTAAGACATACTGTAAACCACCTTATTTTCACGACTTTCAAGTGAGTGAAAATATCACAAACAGTTCTTTTTATTATAATAATGCATTAACAGAAATAGAAAAGCGTGAAAATTAATCTCTGCAAACTTTACCTAAAGGGACAAATGCAAAATAAAGTATCCACGATATAAGCTGGTTTACAGTTAATGCTCCTTTAGAATTCTGGAAGGAGATTTACATGTAAATGCAGGAAAAGAAGTCTATAATAATGGCTTAGCAAACAAAATTCTTTATTGTTCATTTAAACATACTTGGAAAAATTGTCTAAATTCTTAAATTGAATGTCTGTACTAGTTAAATACAAGTCAAAAAGATATATTTATATTTGGAATCATCTAAAATAATAGTGAATCAGAAGAATAACATATAGTGAATCAGAAGAATAACAATCATGTTAACTAGATTTGCAATTGCAAGCAATAGCTGATGTTGCCCCTGGCAGCCAATTCAATGATTCCATCTTGTTTGCAGCATCAAAATGTACCTAGAAATCAATTTTCTTTGAAATCCGACAAAGTTGAAATTTTGGCATATTTTGGCGGCCATCTTGGGAATGGCAGCCATTTGGATTTTTTTTTGCATAAATTCTGTCCTCTCATCTTATTAAACATTTACACAAAATATGATCAGGCTCTGCAAAGCAGTTCATGAGATATTGAATCCTCAATTTTGTTTAGGTCTTTTGACGTAAAATGGCAGCCATCTTGGAAATGGCGGCCACTTTGGAAAAAAATTTGGTAGCATGCACAACTTCATAAGGTGATCAAACTTTGTGCCAAGCATGAATGAATTATGTCAAGGTTTATTTGAGAACTTGTCTGAACAAAAAGAGGTGGAAGAAAGAAAGAAAGAAAGCGTAATAATAACAAAGAAACAGACCAAAAACAATATGTCGTCCCGACTATGTCTGGGGCGATATAACTATTCATCAGCAAAAAGTCATTCCCCAAACAGTAACACAAACATACCCCTTTATTCGAGGCAGCAAACTGTAAAATCTTTGCTACAGATCCTAGATTTCTTCTCTGGTCATTTGTCAGTTTTATTTCTGCTCCAACATCTATAATTCCAAATCCATCTGGTGCTACAATGGCAGAGTTAATGTATCTGTAGTATAACAGATTTCCCACGATCTGAAAAAGACATTAACTCCTCTGTAGTAGAACAGAATTTTCAATGATCAAAAAGAAATACAAGCATCATAATTCTTCATTATTCTTATTCATTGTTGTAATGTTATGTTTAAATAAGAAGAAACCAGATTCCTACTGACTACACAACATGAAGTCATGCCAATCTTACCAAATAAGTCCTGTAAGACAGGAAGGTCATATCAGAGAGCAACAAAAATTGTTAGAACAAACAGTTCATTATAAGAAAGAAGCATGCCACATTTGAAATGAATTCATCAGTGATTTACGGGACACTTAAAACATGTGTCTGGTATGCAAAAATAAATGTAAGAGAGTACATTTTATTGCAATATGCGTCCTATGGGACGCAACATATAAAATTCGTAAAGGTTCCTCGGAACCATGTGCCTCGCCTGCTCAGTAAGGTATCATTATAATCAGGACAATACTAGCGTTTATATACTTTCTGTATTCCAAAAAATAACTGGTGTTTAAGAGTTTCAGGAATTTACAAAAATTGGAATCAAATATTTTTGCAATTTAGGTATTGAAAATGACCGTTTTCACCAAAATGTATTTAAAATGGTGTGGTTGCTAGGCAAAATTCCAAACAAGTGAAGACCCTAAAAGATGTCTCCCCCGTCCCTGCTGGCCTCAAAATTGATGTGAAATCTAAGTGAACTAATCAGAAAAGTGAACATGCTCACTAGACCGTGAAATTGAGGTCAAGGACAAAAGTCACCTGCCAGACTGACATGTACTACCCANAAAAAGTATGGTTGCTAGGTAGAATTCCAAAAATTAATAGGTCTAAGATCGAGTTCCAGGAAATTTACCAAAAATTGGAATCAAAACTTTTTGCAATTTTAGCCATTAAATGTTTATTTGTTTCAATTTCACTCAAAAACCATGGTTGCTAAAAGAATTTCAAAAAATTACATGTCTTGAACAGTTTCAGGAAATTTACCGATGTTGGAATAAAATATTTTTGCAATTCCATTATTGAAAATTACTGTTTTCATCAATATATTTTTAAAAAGGTATGGTTGCTAGGTAGAATTCCAAA
>MJUU01041436.1:94073-123282 GCA_002080025.1 Modiolus philippinarum
GGGGTACCAACCTGGAAATCGATAGGGTTCTGTCTTGGGTGATAAGCAAGCATGTGACCAAGTTTGGTTTTGATCCTATGTAGTATACTCAAGTTATCATATGGAAACCAAAATTTCATTGAAATTTTAGTCTATTTTTAGCAACTGTGACCTTGACCTTGGGGGTACCAACCTGGAAATCAATAGGGTTCTGTCTTGGGTGATAAGTAAGCATGTGACAAAGTTTGGTTTTGATCCGATGCAGGATACTCAAGTTATCATCTGGAAACCAAAAAGATGGATGTACAGACGTACGTACGGACGGACGTACGGATCAGGGTAAACCTTAATGCCCCCGACCGCCTAGTGACGGGGGTATAAAAACAATTTCAAATTGGGCGGAAAGGACTGGAAGTTTGGTATAAAATCTAACATGTAAAGGAAAAAGGTTTAGGTTTTTTAAATTGACACCAAAATTCATGCCAAACAAATTTTTGTTACCCCCCCAAAAAAATTTTTATCCCCCAAAATTTTACCCCCCCCCCCAATTTTTTTTACCCCCACTTTCATTTTAAAAAATAAGTCAAATTAAAAACAAATTATTTTTTTGGAGAAAGGGTCTGATACAGGTCTAGCCATGCAATAAAGGGTATGTGATAAAGCAGTGCTCCAAATTACCGGTCGTCCGGTCGTCACAGACGACCAAAAGTCAGTTCGGGCAACTTAATTTAGTTTATTATATATAAATATTATCAATTTTTACTGGTTATGAATTTTATATTTCTATGCAAATATCTCCTGAAGTGGCTAAAAACGTTCTTTTTCGAAACGTGATTTCAAAATTTTTCTCCCAAATTTCTGCCATTTTGAAATTTATTTTGAAGAATATGATTGGATGTAGGATTTTAAAACCAATACCTGACATCTCCGGATTATATCAATGTTAATTTCCAGTCGATAACCGACATTGATTTGCAAAATCTTTGGCAGCATTTTATGATTTTATTCATTAGTCTCTGTCAAACCGGCGATTTACTTTTCAAAACCTTCGCTTCAGATTTTCAATGTCATGTAAAACACTTGTCATATGAAAAAAACATGCATATTTTATATTGAAAATGGAGGAAAAATGTAAATTTAAGGATTTATTACAATCAAGGGTCTGGTAAGCTCATAATAAAACCATAATTTTGCTTACATTACGGGTAATGGGACCAATTCATAACCCTCATGGAAACGCATGAACATAGTGGACTGAGGGTTACGTTATCGTATCTAGAAAATGACATGTACTGTGTGTATCAAGGCAGGAATTGAATGTAGAACATTACAATTGCCCCAACAGCCCCTAAAATTTTTTGAATCATCATAATTATTTGGGCGACTTTATATGAATCTGGGCAACCAAGTTTGGTCAGCTGGTTGTTTGGAAAAAAATTTCCGGGCAACCATGGCAAATTTTTTAATTTCTAGCACTGTAAAGGGTAAGCCATGCGATAAAGGGTATGACGTCATAGTGTGAATAAGGAATGAAAGTCGTGTACTGTATCACATATTCAAAACGTCTGTATTTACTACTAATTATATGATTAATATACATTACATAGTTTTGCAAAAATTATAACAGCAACTTAGTTAATTAGTTCGTTGATTGCACACTGACATGCTTCAGTAAACACGTATTTTGAATTAAATCATCAACATCAAGAGGGTGTATCACAGATCAGAATTTATTTCACTCACAATAAAATGTACTTCTACATGTCTTACCTTCAGAACATCTTTCTCTGCAGCTTCTGGAAATCGCTGATTCAGAGAAGCTTTTAATACTTTAGCCATATATCTCATACCATACCTACAATTGTCAGTCAAACAATTATCTTCATAGAAAGTATTTTTGTTTGTGTTTTTTTCTTTTTTACAGTAAAACATTGTGAAGTGTATAATGTATATAAAATAGTAATAGCGCATCAACATTTCAGGAAGTGTGATTCCAGATCAACTTTTCATCTCTTGACCAAAAATTGAAAGCACAATCTGGATATCCCATTACTTTAACAAGTGAAGACCCTAAAAGATGTCTCGCCCATCCCTGCTTGTCCTCTAAATTGATATGAAATCTGAGTGAACTTATCAGAAAACTTAATGTGCACACTAGACTGTGAAATTACGGTCACTGACAAAAGCAATATAGCTTCCAAAGACCAACAAACATACAAAATATCATTGACCTACCATTTATGCATCATGAGGAACAAGACATGCTCACTAGACCATGAAATTGAGGTTACATGCATAAGTCATATGGCAGACTATCAAGCACTGTCCAAGACCAACCAACATACAAAATATCATTGATCTACCACTATTAGATAATGAGAAACTAACATGTTCACTAGACCATAAAATTGAGGTCAAAAACAAAATTCACCTGCCAGACTGACATGTACTACCCAAGACCAACCTACATACCAATTATTATCAACCTACCACTTATTACCACTTATTGAGAAATGGACTTAAGCAGAGAAATTTAACATGGCCACTCAACCGTGAAATTAAGGTCAAGGACAAAAGTTACCTGCCAGACTGACATGTACAACCCAAGACCAACCTACATATCAAATATTGTGCGGTTATGCGGATGTAAACTTGGATTCTATTGGCTGATTAACCACCTGCTAAATAACCATGTCCGCCCTACACATGACAATCAATAATCATGATAATGAAGTGTTTCACCTACATGTAGACCAAAGTCATTCAAAAGCGTACATATAAGAATTGTACATAAGGACAAAATTCACAAACATGCAGTAAGCATGGATAAATAAACATTTCAAAATTAAACATAGTTTACTTCCACGTAATGTAAAACTAATTTCAGCCTGATATTTACAGTAAAAAATTAAAATGTAAAATACATCTATACTTGGAATAACATGTAAATTATATGAAATATTTTGTTTGCATTCATTTTCAAAGGTTTTCGCTCCATGTATTACGAAAATGCCATGTAAACTTTATATAACATGAAAAATCAATACATCATTCGACTGTGTATTGTCCAGAGCACGCGGTCAGTCGACATAGCGTTTATGTGTATCATCGTGTAGTTTAATGTAGGTCATTTTGTAATTATCGTTTTCTTAGTTAAACACAAACAGGTTTGCATAACCGCACAAAAATGTTATCATGCATTGAACCAACTAATATGATTATTTAGACAGTGATGAAAATGGTTGAACAGCGGGACCTGAAGGTCACTTGCCGTTCAACGATTTTCGACACTATCTAAATAATCATATTAGTTGGTTCAGTGCATGATAACTTATATTATCAACCTACCACTTCTAGTTATTGAGAAATGGACTTAAGCAGAGAAACTTAACATGGCCACTAGACCATGAAATTGAGGTCAAAAACAAAATTCACCTGCCAGACTGACATGTACCACCCAAGACCAACCTACATACCAATTATTATCAACCTACCACTTCTAGTAATTGAGAAATGGACCTAAGCAGAGAAACTTAACATTGCCACTCAACTGTAAAATTGAGGTCAAGGACAAAAGTTACCTGCCAGAATGACATGTACTACCTAAGACCAACCTACATACCAAATATTATCAACCTACCACTTCTAGTTATTGAGAAATTGACTTAGGCAGAGAAACTTAACGTGGCCACTCAACCGTGCAATTGAGGTCAAGGTCACATGATCTTATGTCCGTCAGATAGCACTCGATTAGTTCTACCACTGGACCATATATGATGTTCCTATATCAAAGGGTTTTCAAAATATCCTGTGTTTAGTAAAAGTTAATGCCGTCGCCGGCATCATACTTTCATGAATGCCTATGTCTCGCGAAACATAATTGCATTTTCACAAATTAATCGAGATACCCATATTTCATAAAAGATCACCAGGGTATGATTTTACTATGGTAAATATCTGTTTTCTATCTCTGTCAAATTAGTCAATAAGAAAACAAAATTTGCAAAAGAAAAATTTACCATTTTTTATTCTTAGATCCTGAATAACAACATGATCATCTGCTAATTTTGATGACAAGCAAAAGACTTCCTACACTTAAATAAAATTACGGAATTTTGTCTAATGACTGTGCTATAGTTCTCAGGAAGTATTCAGTGACCTCCTGTTACCTTCCTTCACTAAAATTAACTTACTCAATTTTGTCTAATGACTATGCTATAGTTGTCAGGAAGTCATCAGTGACTTCCTACTAAAATATACTTACGGAATTTTGTCTAATGACTGTGTTATAGTTGTCAGGAAGTAGTCTGTGACTTCCTGTAACCTTCATACACTAAAATATACTTACGGAATTTTGTCTAATGACTGTGCTATAGTTGTAAGGAAGTAGTCAGTAACCTCCTGTAACCTCTGTATTGACTGTTCTATTAATTGTGTAACTTCCTCATGTTTAAGTGCCTGTTCTACAGTGACATCATATGGTAATTCACTGAAAAAAAATCATTAAAATTTCAAATCCATATTTTTCTGTGAAGCATTGTTAACCTTTTCACCAATAACGCATCTGGTGGAAGTCACTCTTTAAACGACGGCTTCCCTGACAGAGTGAACACTTTGGTTGAAAATCAACAATCACTTCAAATATGTATATATTTTTCCCAGGGCTGTAATTTTGATCTACGCACCAAATGTGTGCTATTTCAGCAAAATTTGTCTTCCTTATTAAAAAACAAAGCTAACATTTCACGATAACATAATCTTTCTAAACAATTTCCTGGCTAAAATTCCCACCTCAGCCAGAATTTTATAATCCTTTGTCCAAGAAATTGAGAAGAATTTCATCAAAATTTATTGCTGAGCTTTAAGTTTGTGTAAAATCAACATTTTTTTATCCAGTTTTTTAAACGGATGTGTGGTTATTTAATCAAAGAAGGCAACTATTGTCCAAATAATATCCATGAGGTGGGCAATTCAAACATGTATCTAATCCCACTATAGCAAAATTTATTGCTGAGCTTTAAATTAGTGTAAAATCGACATTTTTTTAATCCAGTTTTTTTTTTTAAACGGATGTGTGGTTATTTAATCAAAGAAGGCAACTATTGTCCAAATAATATCCATGAGGTGGGCCATTCAAACAAGTATCTAATCCCACTATAGTAGGACTCATTGCTAGTTGTCTGAAGTGTGAATCATGCTGTAGTGGGACTCATTGGCCAAAGGGCTAAGATAGAACTCCTCCCGTCCTCTCCCCCACACACTACCTTATTGCATATATACTACTTACAATAAACCCTAAATTGAAAAAAACAAACTTATTTTGAAGAGCTTAATGACATTTTATACAATTTCCAAAGAGTTCTAGCGAAATTACCAAATGGTTACTATTAAAAATTCTTAGATTCCTGATTGCTGCTTTGATTGAAACAAGAATGAATCCTCTTCACAAGCAAAGAGGTCAGATAAGTGTGCAGGACTTTTTATATGCTTTGCTACATGTTAATTTTGTCAGCTTGTTTTGTCTTTTTTGTGATCCTTCTATTTGTAGTTCACATTTGATAAATCTTTCTGAAGAAACAAACCATTATGACTGACATACCTAGTTTTACCTGTAGTCGACTCCATCGTATTAACCCAGACTTTATAAACTTCTACTGGATTTGTATTAATTCTTAGATTTTTGTCCTCTATCACACTGTTAACCAAAGGACTCAGAATGTCTCTCAATGCATTCTGACCTCGCTGGTTTCTGAAATCAAATTTCAACATTTATATATTTCTAATTTCATTATAAGGCTATGTATACTGTTTAAACTGTCAGTACTTTCTGTTCAGTTTTACTTCATGTAGATGTACAAACTGTATATGGTAACCAATGGAAACAAATGAATAACACTAAGACTCTTAATCTATTAAAACTTACCAAGATACAGCCTAAAACATTAACATATCAATTAATCAAGCAAATCTATAAATTTATAAACTTCAACATCGTACTTCAGAAATGTAAATAATGGTGTTGCACACAGCTATATATAATATGAAAGATAATGTAGCTGTGTGCAACACCATTATCTATATACCTTATGTTCAAAACAATAAAAAAAAGTTTGATATTCATCATGATCAATAATATTTTTTATTATTAGAAAGAATTCCCAATGGATATCATGATTTTAGTTGTAACTATATCATTATTTTCTCATGTCAACACATCAGATGTTTACTTGATAACATAGTTGATGATGATATTGTGAAGTCCCATTCTAGAGTTTTACCTTAAATCCTTTTTCTTGTGACAATATGACATTTTTTAAAGAGAAAAACTTGGTGATTTACTATCTATATAATAATTGATGTCATACCTGTTGAAACCAACAATCATCTTTACTACCAAAGGATTCCCTGTGACGAAATCTGACATCTTGTCGACTTTATTTCTGAAAAATTAAACAAATTCTTGTAAAAATGTTACTGTCAATATATGTATATGAAATGGGGTAATTGTGCAAATTTACTATGGTATCATTTACATGTCTAATGATAATGTTGATAGAACTACCATAGATACAAGTAATAAATACTATACATCCCTTTTTCAAACAAAAAATTCAACATCTGAAGGAAATCAGTAGAAATTTATCCATAATAATACAATACTTTATATCAATTTTGTTAGCCTCTGAATGACTGAAAACCAAGAAACATATTGTCCAGTGAACAAAGAAATGATCATTATTGTTCTGTTTAGATACATGTCTAATTGATGCTCTCCTATGGCCATTTTCTAAGCTGTTACAATTAATTCCTGACTTCAGTAATTATATTTTGAACAATAGCTAATTAACAATGTCAAAGGATGGGATATAAGAATGACAATTAATGAGCAGACATGTTATTTAGATACATCACTCATGATTATCCCCCAAACAAAGAGATGGAGACCAACAAATTTAGGTCCAAACATCCCTGTACAACACTCCTAGTTCTACATAGAGTTATCGTGATACGGTTATACAAGCACAGCAATGCAATTCTGTTTACTTTCTTGTTAATAGCTATATAATCTGGTTATATATATCTCAATAGAATAAAATCACACAGAATATCAAGTTCTATTACCAGATAGCAGATACACAAAATACAATGACATTTTTTTTTCAAATGATTTCTTTTGTTTCACATTATCTCAAATAGACTAAGTGTGTTTTTTCCCAACTCTTTAATTCATAAAGGGCCATTACTTTTGGATAGACTGACTGAGCAAATTGAAAAGCTTTGTTATCAGCAATCTTAAGAAAATTGGAAAATGTTGCCTTAAAGATGATCCAGAAGTGGTATCCAAAAGGACAATACTCTGAAAGATTGGCTGATTATTCTGGAAAAAAAAATATAAGCAACATCAGACATTGTGATCTATAGACCTGTAAGGTTTGGATGAAATCAGATACAATTTGATTTCGGAGAATTGGTGCCAACAAACTGAATTTTAAGTCAAAACTGGCCAAAACTTTCTGAAATAAAGGGCTATGCCGAGCGCAGCATGATACGACCGCAGCATGTCAACCACTGAAATTTGAACAAGTGTAATTGAAAGTGAGTGTGGACATACTAAAGAGCTTGACACAATAATTGCATGAATNTTAAGTCAAAACGGGCCAAAACTTTCTGAAAAAAGGCCTGACAACACAATATGACAACGACCTATGGTCAACAATCCTGCAAAGTTTGTTCCAACTTGTTCAAACATCTATGAGAATTGGCACCAACAAAATTTTGCAACATGCAGAAGGATGATGGGAGACTAAACAAATATATTACCCCTCATATTAAGGGGTCAAATTCCTACACTTTTTTTTATCTAATACTAAAATAACAAAGCTTCATTCATTACAAGTACTGGGGGATTTATTCACCATTGGTATATTATTCGATTTGTGCAAACTTGGTAACAAGTTGTGCTAAAATATGAAGTTTCCTTAATAATAAATGACAATTACATTTGAAAAACAGAATTTTGCACAACATGTTTAATAAACAGCTGCGCCAAGAGCGCATGATACGCCCGTCCCCACTTTAAAGCAAACTGATTAAATGATTCTTGAAATTAAAAACTCCATATGAACAAACATGACAAGGGACTTCTGGTATGTATCAATTATTTCATCTGTTGTTAAACAGTCAAAAATATATATTGGTTTAGGGGTAGTGATGTCTGCAATTTCAAGCTTTTTTAAATAATCAAAGTCCAATAACTCTGGAACGAAAAATCTGATGACAAAATAAAAAGATAGGGAGCTTTCTTTTGTCAAACCCAACAATCCTGCAAAGTTTCGAGAAAAATGTTCAAAGCCTTCTCTAGTTATAGTATGACATGTAGACGAAAATTACAATTTCAAGCTTTTTTGAAATAATCAAAGTCCCATTACTCTGGAACGAAAAATCCGACGACAAAATAATACGATAGGGAGCTTTCTTCTGTAATACCCAACAATCCTGCAAAGTTTCAAGACAAATTTTTTTAAGTGTTCTCTAGTCAGAGTACGACATGTGGACGAAAATTGCAATTTCAAGCTTTTTTGAAATAATCAAAGTCCCATAACTCTGGAACGAAATATCCAACGAAAAAATAAAACGATAGGGAGCTTTCTTCCGTCATACCCAACAATCCTGCAAAGTTTCAAGAAAAATGTTCAAAGCGTTCGCTAGTTAGAGTACGACGTGTGGACGGACGGACGGACACCGGTATACCATAATACGTCCCGTCAAAGATGGGCGTTTAAAAATGATTAAAAATTTTATAAATCAAATACATTTAGTAAGGAAGAAATAATAAAGAATAATTATGGTCAAAATCTCAAATTCAACAACACAAAGCAAAAATCTACTAACAAGTTCTATGCAAATTCTAAAATAAAGGGCTACGATGAGCGCTGCATGATACGACCGCAGCATGTCGTCCACTGAAATTTGAAAAGAAAAGAGCTTGACACAATAATTAGATGGACGCAATAAGGAGATTGACCAAGTAATTAGCTGGACACAAACTAGGGAAAATAAAAATTAGCCCTTATGACTCCTTATGATTCCTCTTTGACCCTCTAACGCTCAGAAACGATAAGAGCTACGCCCAATCCATTGACATGTTGCTGAAAGCTTTTATCAAGAGGAATCAAAAGAAAAAAATCCCATCGAAATGCGATGAAAAATAAAAATTTAAGGTAATCTGTAAATTTACGATTTTGGCCCCCTTCGGTCCCTCATAGCTTGGGAACGGCAAGAGCTACGTCAAATCCGTTGAAATAGTACTGAAAGCTTACATCAAGTAGAATCCAAAGAAAAAAATCCCGTCGAAATCCGAAGAAAATAAAATTTTTAGGTTATCTGTAAATTTACGATTTTGGCCCCCTTCGGCCCCTCATAGCTTGGAAACGGTAAGAGCTATGCCAAATCCGCTGACATATAACTGAAAGCTTACATAAAGAGGAATCAAAGAATAAAATCCCATTGAAATTCGATGAAAAATAAAAATTTTAGGTTATCTGTAACTTTACAATTTTGGCCCCTTTCAGCCCCTCATAGCTCCAAAACGGTAACAGCTACGCCAAATCCATTGACATACTACTGCAAGCTTACATCAAGAGGAATCCAAAGAAAAAAATCCCATCGACATCTGACGAAAAATAAAAATTTTAGGTTATTTGTAAATTTACAATTTTGGCCCCTTCAGCCCCTCATAGCTCGGAAACGGTAAGAGCTACGCCAAATCCGTTGACATAGTACTGAAAGCTTACATCAAGAGGAATCCAAAGAAAAAAATCCAATCGAAATCCGATGAAAAATAAAATTTTTTGGTTACCTGTAAATTTACGATTTTGGCCCCCTTCTGCCCCCTCATAGCTGGGTAAGGAAACAAGTTACCAAAAATCGAATAGTAGAGTGCTACGATAATTTTTCATTAGGAATCCTTTGGAAAAAATTGCATCAAAATCGGACTAAAAATAAAAAAATTAAATTTTTGAAATTTGCCCCTTTTGGGTCCCATTTATCTCGTGAACGGTACATGCCACGTGTAATCCGTTGGCATTTTCCAGATTAGAAATTTTCTAAGGAGTTTACTGAAAGAAACCCCATCAAAATCCGATAAATAATAAAGATTCTACAGTCAAATATGTGAAAACAACCAATTTAACCCCTTTTGGCCCCTTTTTCTACAACGGGTGGGGCCAGGAACATAAAATTATAGCCCGGGCTAAAGCATGTGCCAAGAAACATCATACTAAAATTTGAAAATGATCTGTTCACTGGAACCAAAGTTATGCTGTCCAGACACAAAAATACCCAATTTTACCCCTTTTTGGCCCCTTTTTCTGAAACTGGTGGGGCCATTAACCCGAAATTAAATCCCGGGATAGCCATTATGCCAAGAAACCACATACTGAAATTTGAAGATGATCCGTCCACTAGAAACAAAGTCATGCTGGCCACAGACGCCGACGACTGCGCCATACCATAATACGACCGCAAAATTTTTGCGGTCGTATAAAAAACTATAAAAATAAAATTCTATCTAAACTGATTGTTATTTATATAAAGTAGCAAATAAAACTAGCTGTGAACAAATCTAAAAATCTGTCTAAAATAAAAAAATCCAACTTCATCAATATTCCATATGTAAAACAACAACAGAGAGACAGGAATAATGAATAAAGTTAATTACAGGTAATGTAAAATGCTTTGTTTCGGGGAGCACATGTCCTGAATATGTAATGGAAAGACAGAGCCCGATGACAGCATGGAAAAGCAAAACATCATGGTGCACATCTGCAAATATATACTTCAGCATTCTTACAAGTTAAGTTGAGAAGTACAAAGTGATTTATAAGGAGATGAGGTAATGAGTAAATGCATTTGTCTTTTGCCTTCATGGTTGTTGCAGAATATATATACTTTTTTTGGTTTTTGGTCGACACTGATTACTGTAAACCAACTTATTTTCGCAAGCGATTTATTTTTGCCACTTTTGGGTGAATGAAAATATCACAAAAATAAATTATTGTGAATAGTTCTTATCAATATAATAATTAATGAATTAACAGAAGTAGAAAAATGCCAAAAGTAATCTCTGCGAACTTTACATGAAAGGACAAAACGCAAAATAAAGTATCCGCGAAAATAAGGTGGTTTACAGTAGTTTCTCTTGACATCTGTACAATATTTCTCTTTTATATTTACATCAACAATGGTTTATGTTTTCTTTGTAACCTTATTTTATTGTTGTCAGTTTGGTATTTAGTTCTTAATTGTGTATACTTATTTTTAAAAATCATCAAAAGCAGAATAAAGACTTAACAAGGGATTAAACTCTGGGTATACATGATTAAATCTGACAGATTCACTTTTTGTCCATTCTGCCCTGAATAATGCAGATGTTACTTGCATGATCTGATAATAAGTTCTGAAATATATCATGCTGTAGAGGTACATCATGCTACAGATTGTGATTAAGATAGAATCAGATAGTACTACACAGCAAGACATATACATACTTACAGTCGTCTGCAAGCATTTAAAGAAACAAACAAAAGAAAATGAACATATCAAGAAGGTAGAGTTTTATATAATTGCAATGCTTACACGATGTACATGTAAATCTATCTATATACATGTATGTATGAATTGGTTTCAAGTCATGCTTTTTAAAAGCTCTTACAAATACAGGTATAACATATTGTAGACATCAAATCTTTTCAAACTAACTGATAAATCAATTTATTTTCGACCAGAAATATAAAAAAGAGCAGAGGGTAAATGTCTAACAAACATGGCATACAACATTTGAATACCATGATAATAAACAATTGTAACACTCATTGGTCTGGGCTATTTACATGTGATGAACATTCTCGCTTTGACATTCAGAACATAGTCTATGGAATTCATCTGCCAATTTTTTCTGCTTTGTGTCCTGGCCGACTTCCAGGTGTTGTTCTGTGGTGTTAAACAAATAAAATTCCTCAAAAGGAACAATTTTAGAACATGAGTGAAATGCTCTGTACTTAATAGTATAGCATGTCAATCAGGAAAAACATGAATGTGAAAGCCATATGTAACCTGACTGACTTAATACTTAAAACTAATATTATATGCAGCACATGAAGTACAAAAGATCATAGTAAGGGAAAGTCTACTTACACTTTCCAGTTCTGTTTATTAACACTTGAATTGTCTACTGAAGCCCAGCTGAATGGCAACCAATTATGCCCCCGATAACTGAAACCCTGAATCAATTTGGCAAGTACATATTTAAGAAGTTGTGGACACAATACTGGTGTGGACAGAGTACAAGTATTAACCTGTTGATATACCTAATCAGACAACTTTCAAAGCTGAATTATCTCCCATTTATACTTTCAACCAACAACCATATCTCCAATTAGTGAGCCTTAAAATAATTTCTATAGGTGGTAGGCAACCTTTCTGTAAAGTGTACTTTAATTTGAGGCACTTTTTATTTTCTTGTCTTTTTCAGTTTCCATGGCAATGGCAGCCATTTTTAAAATTCTGAGCCCAAAAATCATTTCTATGGGGGCCAGGCAACCTTCCGGTAAAATTTCATCCATTTTGAGGCACTTTGAATTTTCCCTCCTTTTTTTCATTTCCATGGTAATGGTGGCCATTTTGAAAATTCCAAAAGATGAATGTGTGTACATCTACTCATGGTAAGTTAAGATTCCATTGAAATAGATGAAATTACTTGCAAAGTTTCTAAAAATCATCAAGAATTGTGTTTTTTATTCGTACAGGCGGACGGCCAAATGAACAAAAGGTCAAACAGACAGACAAGGGTAAAACAATATGCCCCCTGACTTTTAGTCATGGGGGCATAAATATTGCTGCATTCAAATTGCAGAAATATGTACAAATTAAAATGCATATACTACATACTCTAAATACATTACCTGCCAACTTTTAAAAATCTCCATCATGGATGTTACATGTATGTGTGCAGTCTCAATTTATAGGCATATATAATTTTCGATTAAGTTTTTTTTTTCATCATTGCAGAAGGCTTTAGTCTAAAGATGATTTATATGTCTGATGTTCATTCATTCCATATATATCCATTTATTCCCTTGTGTTATACATACATGTACATGTACATTGTATGTAAATATAGGAAGCATTTTGATTTTTACATACATATATCTGATTCAGTTTTATGAGTGGTTTTTGGAGTTTGCATGACCTTTTTTGCATTGCAATACCAGCATTTTTTCTGGGGAACACCAAAATCATCAAAGTTGGCAGGTATGCTAATACTGTTGCTATAGTAACAAATAATTACTGTCTAAAATATAATTATGATTTCAAGATATCTTTCCCTATAAATCGTAGATTTGCATATAACTATTTAAAGACTTCCATACAAGTATAAAAGCTTTGCAGATACTGCAGAAACTAGAATATTAATAATAATAATCCTATGGTGAAAAAAGTGATATTGATTAAGCAAACTGTAGCAAGTAAAACACATAAGCATTATTCATCTGTGCTTTAAATCTGCATCATTTCAAAGCAAAGAGAGTTTTCAGCTAAAAGTATAAGGTTTAGTTAGACTGGCCATTGTTGTATAAAAGTTTAAAAAAAACAAGAGATTCTGTGTCAATGGACACAATGCCCCACTAATGACCATACATTATTTATGAACAACTCCAGAAATTAAGTGGTCTTTAGGAGTTTCAGGAAATTAACTAAAACTGTAATCAAGGACTTTTGCAATTCACTTGTTCCAAACTGAATTCAAAAAAAAAAAAAAAAAAAAAAAAAAGAAGTGGTCTTTGAAAGGTTCAGGATGCTTATCAAAATTGGAATCAAAGATTTATGCAATTTAGCAATTGAAAATTTGTTTTTTGACAAAAAGAAATTCAACCAGAGGCTCCACCTGGCTTTCAGTTGCCACAATCAAGCTCACATTGTAAGTTAGTCCATCAAACTTTGGTAGTTCGAACACCACCAATATCTTGAACTGTATTTTAAGTCTGATCATGTTTTACTATATTTCTTTGTTGGGCTTTTTTGACAAAAACGTTCTTGCTAAGGACCACTTTCAACACCAGTTTTGAAGTTGAGACATCATTTTGTAAATGGCAGTCAACAACAATTTTTAATACCATATTTTTAAGTTATGACATCCGTATCTATTTGGAAACCAAATTTCATTGAAATCAGACTATGTTGAATTTTCAACACCAGTTTTGTGGCCATTTTGAAAATGGTGGTCAACAATTTCCAAATACGGTCTTGAAGTCCCAACATCAATATCTATTTGGAAACCAACTTTCATTGAAATATGACAATGTTGAATTTTCTCACCTTTTTTGGGGTGGCCATTTTGACTATGGTGGTCAACGAACAATTTTCAAATCCGGTTTTGAAGTCCCAACATCAACATCTATTTGGAAACCAACTTTCATTGAAATGGGACAATGTTGAATTTCCTGCCTTTTTTGCGGCCATTTTTTAAATGGTGGTAAAAGAACATTTTTTCAACACCGCTTTTGAAGTTGCAACATCAAAATCTATTTGGAAACCAAATTTTATTGAAATAGGACAATGTTGAATATTCCCGCCATTTTTTAAATTGCAGTCAACGAAAAATTTTGAACGTCTGTTTTGAAGTTGCAGTATCAATACCTATTTGGAAACCAAATTTCATTGAAATTGGACAATGTTGAATTTTCCCGCCTTTTTTGGCGGCCATTTTTAAAATGATGGTCAATGAACAATTTTAAAATGGCGGTAAACGAACATTTTTCAACACAGGTTTTGAAGTCGCAACATCAATATCTATTCAGAAACCAAATTTCATTGAAATCGAACAATGTTGAATTTTCCCACCTTTTTTTGGCGGCCATTTTGAAAATGGCAGTCGATCAACAATTTTCATTTTCAACACCAGTTTTGAAGTCCCCACAGCATGGCAAACATTTTATCAATTTACACTTAACCTTCATCTTCTATACTTTTGGAAATAAAAGACAAAAAATATGAAAATTCCCTGAAAAAAGGGCAATAACTCCTACAAGGATTTTTGGATTTTCCTCTAAATTTCAGGGTGATTAGATCTTGATGTGCTGAACATGTTTGCAATTTACCCTTGACCTCTATCTGCTACACTTTTTGAAATAAAAAATGAAAAATGCAAAAATTTTGAAAATTTTGCCAAAAAACGGCTATAACTCTGAGATGGGTTTCAGATTTTCTTCAAAATTGCACGGTAGGTAGATCTCATCACGCTGATCATGAAATTGTTGGACAGACAGACGATGGACGACGGACCCATTGTGATGACAGAAGCTCACCCTGGCATAGGTATAATTCACAAAATTAAATGGTCTTATAGAGTTTCAGGAAATTTACCAAAATGGAATCAAAATTTTTGCAATCAGTGTTCGGAAATTGACTATTTAAACTGCAAGGGATTGAATTCAAAATTGTTGCTAGGTAGAATTTTCTAATCAAAGAGGTCTTTGAGGGTTTCAGGAAATTTACCAAAATTGGAATCAAAGATTTTTGCAATTTATTCAGTTATTGAAAATTGGTGTTTTGAGAAAAAATCATTAAATGTATGGTTGCTTGGTTAAATGCCAAAAATTAAATGGTGTTAGAGAGTTCGTAGGCAGGACATAAAAATAGACCAAGACCCTAGTCAACAAGCTCAAACATGTGTTTTCGTTCTTCAACTATTTTCAAACTACAAGTATCCCAAATCATTTTTAAAGGCTTCTTCCAAAATTTAATAACTGCCTCAATTCAAAAGTAAAATATTCTCTTTTTTTTTTTTAATTGAATGACAGGGGTTCAACATAAACCTCGACAATATTTGAATTTTATCTACTGCATCGTCTGAAAATAAAAATTTACTGCATCGTCTAAAAATAAAACCTTCATAAAACTTACGCTATTTCCTCTTCCAAAGCCTTTTTAAACAGACCAATCAAAAGATATTCCTCTCTTTGGTTAGATCCATAATTAAATAAAGAATAAATAACAGATTCCATAAACTTGGTTGTTTTACTCTGCGGCATTTCAAATATAAGTTTAGCTAGATATGACGGGTTAGTTTGGAGTAAATAAAACAGATGTTGGTAGGCTTCCAGACGATCGTGACAGTCTTTACTGAGAGCTTTAAGTCCTTTTGGAATACTTCTGTCTTCTTTATGTTTTGACAGTTTCTTGTCTTGACTCACTACATCCTGTTAAAAGAAGAACTAAGATTGATCAAATTTTACTACAGGTGTATATCAATACTGAATCTTTGGAACTTTTGTTAATGATTTAAATATTGGGACTCTGAATAAACTTTTCTAAATTCTTAAATTTAGTTCAACCATTTCTCCGATAGTGTCCCAGGCGGGAGTAAATCTGAGACGATGGCTTCCCTGGCAGAGTGATAACATTGATGGGTACTACACTTTAAATACCTAATTAAACTTTATTTTTGGGAGTTTGATCTTAATTTATTTTGCTTGAAAATACTGTAAAAGTAGTAATTTTCGAGGTGTATTAATTTTCAGGGTTGACAAAAGACAGCGAAAATTAGTACCCGCAAATATCTCAGAAACAATCAGAAGGTACTAATATTTTCCTAAAACAGCGAAAATTGATACCCGTGAACATGTCACAGTTCACGAAACCGTAAAAATTAGCAACTGCGAAAATGAATATGTTTACAGTAAACAATTCGGTACCTGTTTGTATATCAGTCGTTATGAATTGATTTAGAAAAGATTTGTCTTTCTTTGATACGTTTCCTGGACATAAATAAAAACCATGCTTCTATTGCAAAAAACGGATGTAAAAGGACTAAAAATGTGGATTTTACAAGAAATTTAAGTTCAGAAACAAATTTTGATGAAATTTTTCTCAATTTTATGGACAAAATTTCATCAAAATTTGTTTCTGAACTTAAAATTCTTGTAAAATTCACATTTTTAGTCCTTTTTCATCCGTTTTTTGCAATAGAAGCATGGTTTTTATTTACGTCCAGGAAACGTTTCAAAGAAAGACAAATCTTGTCTAAGTCAATTCATAACGACTGATATACAAACAGGTACCGAATCCCGCTAGCGCAGGACTTGATGTCAGTTGTCTGAAGCGAAAATTATTTGTAAATATATACCAGATATATGTTTCTTTTTCAATCAAAATAATTACTTATATTTTGGGAAATTGTGTTTTTCTTCCTTGGATTCATTTCTTGTAACAAACTGTCTAGAGAGAATTTTAATACCCTGTTACTTATATTTGAAATTGACAATAATATGCATTGCAGTGATATTAGAATTATTGTAGTTGCTCAGGAACATTTGAAAATTCGGCAATTAAACAATAAAAGTTAAAAAAAAAAAAATCAAAAACAATAAGCAAGAGGCTCTCAAGAGCCTGTATCGCTCACTTGGACCATGGCTGACATAGAGATGAATGGCATTTCCTATAGGGTCCAGAGTTTAAACGAGGCCACTTTGGATGAAGACATGCCAGATGTAAATTTTGAAAAGGGCTTGACTGGTATTTTCTGAGATGAGAATCTTCGAATGTCTTTACGATAGGTTTCAATTTTAAAACTATGTTTCCGCTGGCAGCCATTTTGGATGAGGTATGAGCCTGCTGGATATCTTTTTTTGGAGGGACCCCTAACAACCAATGTGACTAAGTTTGGTTCTAATTAGACTGGTAGTTTCTGAGAAGATCTTTTAATGAGTTTTCCCATACGGTCCAATATTAAAACTATGTTCTCCGCTGGCAGCCATCTTGGATGAGGCACAGACCTGTGGGATATCTTTTTTGGAGGGGACCATCTAAGGACCATTATGCCTAAGTTATTGGTTATAATTGGACTGGTAGTCTCTGAGAAGAAGATCTTTGAATGTCTTTTCCATAGGGTCCAATGTTAAAAAAATTGATGGGTGTTCCATGGATCACTTGTGTCGCCTGTACTACAAAAGAGCCATTAGTACATGTCTAGATTAGGAGAGAAAATATCTCGCAAATTTGTTTAGAATATTAATTCAATTTTCGAAGGACTTATTCAGATTTACAAACAGAATAAACAAAAGAGCTATTTTGGCTCTGTGAACTTCTAAATCTATAAAATCTAAATTTTACATGTATGTATCAGATACACAACTAGATCAGGTGAACAACATATCCTGCATTTTTGGTTGGAATCTGATCTTATAGTTCTGATGGAGTTGTGGATTAATACATGCACCAGATTAACAAATGAGCCATTTTGGCTCTGTGAACCTCTAAAATCTGTAAAACCAAAATTTTAAGTATCAGGTGCACAATTACACCAGGTGAATGACATATCCTGAAAGCTTGGTTGGAATTGGACAAGCAGTTTTGAAAGAGTTGCGGATACAAAAACCAGAATAACAAATGAGCTATTTTGGCTCAGTGAACCTCTAAAATCTGCAAAAACAAAATTTTTTGTATCAGATGCACAACTATACAAGGACAATGACATAACCTGAAAATTTGGCTGAAATTGGACAAGTAGTTTTGGAGGAGTTGTGGATACAACAAGTGTGGACCCAAATTGATGTTTCGCCCGTCCCTTCATGGTCCCAAAATAGATGTGAATTCACAAACTGAAAAAATCAGAAAACTTAACATATTCGCTAGACTGTGAAATTAGATTAACTGACAAAAGCAAAACAGCAGACTGTCATGAATCACCAAAAACAAAAATTTCAGTGACCTACCACTGATAGATACTGAAAAACCAAACATGCTCATTAGACCGTGAAAATGAGGTCAAGGGCTAAAGCCAAACAGCAGGCTGCCATGTTCCTTTTAACACAAACCCAAATATTATTGACCTTACATTAATAGATACTGGGAAACTTAACATGATCACTGGACCATGAAATTGAGGTCACAGACAAAAGCCATATAGTAGACTGTCAATGTACTACCAAAGATATCATTGACCTACCACTTATAGTTACTGAGAAAATGACCTAATCACAAAAACTTAACATGCTTACTAGACTGTGAAATTGAGGTCAAGGACAAAAGCCATATGACAGACTGTCATGTACTAGCTAAGACCAACATACATACCAAATATTGACCTACCACTTATAGTTACTGAAAAACTAAACTAAGCACAAAAACTTAACATGTTCATTGGACCCGTGAAATTGAGGTCACAGACAAAAACCTACCACTTATAGTTACTGAGAAAATGACCTAATCACAAAAACTTAACATGAAAGTTTACGCTGCCACCGTAGTCATACTTTGTACGCATATGTCTTGCTTTCTGTGTATTTCGTCGCAGGCCAGACAAAAACCGACAGAAGACGCAGGATGACAGCGTAAGACTGCAGATAGTAATCCCTATGTGTCGACTCTGCTTACAGTAGGCGACACACTATGTTCTCTGTTGGCGGCCATCTTGGATGAGGTATGGACTTGATGGATACATTTTTAGGAAGGAACCACCTAATGATGATTGTGACTAAGTTGGGTAATAACTGGACAAGTAGTTTCTGAGAAGATCTTTGAATGTCTTTTCCATAGGGTCCAATGTTAAAACTATGTTCCCCACTGGCGGCCATCTTAGATGAGGTACGGACCTGACGGATACCTTTTTTGGAAGGGACCATCTAAGGACTTTTCTGCCTAAGTTTGGTTATAATTGGACTAGTTAGTTTCTGAGAAGATCTTTGAATGTCTTTTCCATAGGGTCCAATGTTAAAACAAGTGTGGACCCAAATTGATGTCTCGCCCGTCCCTGCTTGATCGCAAAATTGATGTGAAAACTCAAACTGCCTAAATCAGAAAACTTAACATGTTCACTAGACTGTGAAATTAGATTAACTGACAAAAGCAATATAGCAGACTGTAACATATCACCCAAAACCAAAATTCCAAATATTAATGACCTACCACTGATAGACACTGAAAAACCAAACATGTTCACTAGACGATGAAAATGAGGTCAAGGGCTAAAGCCAAATAGCAGGCTGTCATCTTCCATCTTAGACAAACCCACATGCCAAATATTATTGAACTTACATTAATAGACACAAGGAAACTTAACAAGATCACTGGACCATGAAATTGAGGTCACAGACAAAAGCTATATAGCAGACTGTCATGTACTTTGCAAGACCAACATACAAACAGGATATCATTGACCTACAACTTATAGTTACTGAGAAAATGACCTAATCACAAAAACTTAACATGCTCACTAGACCGTGAAATTGAGGTCAAGGACAAAAGCCATATGACAGACTGTCATGAACTACCTAAGACCAACCTACATACCATATATCATTGACCTACCACTTATAGTTACTGAGAAACTAAACTAAGCGCAAAAAACTTAACATGGTCATTGGACCGTGAAATTGAGGTCACAGACAAAAGCTATATAGCAGACTCCCATGTACTACTAAAAACAAACCTATATACCAAATATCATTCACCTACCACTTATAGTTACTGAGAAAATGACCTAATCACAAAAACTTAACATGCTCACTAGACCGTGAAATTGAGGTCAAGGACAAAAGCCATATGACATACTGTCATGTACTACCAAAGACCAACTTACATACCAAATACCATTGACGTACCACTTATAGTTACTGAGAAACTAAACTAAGCACAAAAGCTTAACATGTTCATTGGACCATGAAATTGAGGTCACAGACAAGATCCATATAGCAGACTGTCATGTACTACTCAAGACCAACCTATATACCAGATATCATTGACCTACCACTTATAGTTACTGAGAAAGTGACCTAATCACAAAAACTTAACATGAAAGTTTACGCTGTTGCCGTCATACTTTGTACGCATATGTCTCACTTTCCACGACTTTTGTCGCGGGCGAGACAACTATGTTCTCTGCTGGCTGCCATCTTGGATGAGGTACGAACCTGCCAGATACCTATTTTGGAAGGGACTATCTTAAGACCATTGTGCCTAAGTTTGGTTATAATTGGACCAGTAGTTTCTGAGAAGAAGATCTTTGAATGTCTTTTCCATTGGGTCCAATTTTTAAACTATGTTCCCCGCTGGGGGCCATCTTAGATGCGGTACGGACCTGATGGATACAAATTTTTAAAGGGGACCATCGAAGGACTATTGTGACCAAGTTTGGTTCCAAATGGCCCAGTGGTTTCAGAGGAAAAGATCTTTGAATGAAAAGTTTTTGACAGATGGACGGACGGATGGACGGACGACAGATGCCAAGTGATGGCGAAAGCTCACCCTGGCATAGCCAGGTGAGCTAAAAAGGCAAAATTTAAGTCCTTACTTGTAAAGAGATTCTATTCTTAATCAGTAAACCAATCTTTATATCCATCTGGTCCAAATCTGTTTCCAGCTGTTTTGTTGACCTAATTTCTGTTACAACTTTCTGTCGTAATTTTTGTAATTCTGAAAGTGTTACAAAGAAGTTGTGGAGCAAAAATTTTCTACTTGATTATAATTTGATTATTTACGTTAGATAGTTATTTGCTTATGACTCAAGATTACAAAATATTTTTTTTCTGACCCTATAAACAAGTATAATTTCAAAATGGCTGTAAATAAAAGCAACACAATGGTATCTAGTAACAAATATTGAGGAAGTAAAACTTGTTTCCTTTTATAAAAGAATTCATAGATGTAAATACAAAATAGTTTTAACAAAGGCAATCACTATATAACTACATTTTATATATATCCTCTACTCTGTTAACAATACAGTGGATAGCCTTATATTCAGCCCCTCTGAAAACCAATCTTATAGAAACAAAACAATGGGTTTTAGTCCTGTATTTTTTTCTATATTAACAAGTTCAAATTTCCTCTGAAGACCAGCTCCTCCCTCATTCAAGCTGTATAGTTCATGTATATTTTCTTGTCAAATTCAAGTCTGAAATCCGGACAACCATTTTTGCTTAAGATATAATTTACCAATTTTATTCACCATGTTAATGTTTATCATCATCAACAGTGTATTTCAATAACTCAACAGATTACCTCCAGTCTTGATTTGAATTTACAAGAATACTAGATAAGAATACAGAAATAATCGACTCAGATCCTAAATTGACCTTAAAAATCAATAGCTTGCAATTTCTACATTTGGATTTTTCACAACCCCTTAAAACCGGCCGATTTCTTTGGTCCTGAAAGGAGCAAGTTTTAAGAGGTACAGGGATTAAAATTGATAAAATCTAAATGGCACCAGGGTGCACAAGCCAAGTTGCAACTTCAAATATTATGTGACCAAGTTAATGTGAAGACCCAAATAATTCTAATATTATCTGTCCTACCTAATATCCAAAATTCTAAGAATTCAAGAAGGCCTATTTTCTAGTTTCATGTCTTGACATCTATTTTCGGTAACTGTGACCTTCACTGACCTTGACCTTTGACCTATTTTCTCCAAAATCTATAGAGTTCATCCCCTCCTGGTATCCAACAATATATCCAAGTTTCATTTCAATTGGATGTAAACTTTTTGAGTTACCATCCAGAGACCAAATTTGTCTAAAATTTTCAGTCTATTTTCGGTCAGTGTGACCTTGACCTTTGACATAAATTCTCCAAAATCAATAGGGTTCCTCTCCTCCTAATACCAAACAATATAACCAAGTGTTATTTCAATAGGATGTAAACTTTTTGAGTTATCATCCGGAAACCAAATTTTTCTGAAATTTTCAGTCATTTTTCGGTCAGTGTGACCTTGACCTTTGACCTATTTTGTCCAAAATCAATAGGGTTTCTCCCCTTCTGGAATCCAACAACATATCCAAGTTTCATTTCAATTGGATGTAAACTTTTTGAGTTATCCTCCGGAAACCAATGTTTGACGCCTGCCCGCACGCAACTTTAAACCAATAGCCGAGTTCAACTTCGTTGCAACTCACAACTCGGCTAAAAATGTTTGCATAATCTTCCTTCTTCAATTTATACCTATTTCTTCTGAATAATCAACATCACTGGCATCTAACAAGTGTACAAATCTCTGGACTACATTTAATGGAGGATTCTCTTCCTGCACTGAAAAAGATAGAAAACATTCTCCATTACTTCTTTTACTTCTAAGTAGCTTTTTTGTTACATATTTTAATGAAATACTTTTTTCTTTCTGTATTATTTTCTGCATTATTTTTTATTTGTTTTTTTACAATATTTTGCTTGAACAAAAATTGATTGGTTGTATGAATAATTTTAATGATAAATGCATATATGGCTTTATATTTCCTTGGGGCTTTATTAACATTCTTGATTTATACTTGATAAGTTCTCTGTAATCATGCTTGCCTTCATACTTACTGAATGCTCTATAATCATGCTTAAGGTAGCACAACAGTCTTCTGAAGAAAATTTTCGGTCCCTGACTTTGAAAGCCTGTAACTTTGTTATTAATAAAGATACAATGACAAAAGATGTATCAAATTGAAGGAAAATGATCAAATTTGCTCTTAATGCTCATTTCAAGAGTATTCCTTTTAAGTACCAATGTCTTATTTACCATATTTGGCAAAAATTTGAATTTTTGAGGTAATATTTTTAAAATGAAAATAACTTACATCTTTACAGATATCTGAATTCTATTTGCTTTATCTGAAAGATCCAGTTAAAAACAACAAAACCGTGTCTCAGAATTTTGATACAAGGTCAGGATTTAAATTAAATTAATTTTAAATTTTTAAAAAGCAAAATTTCTTCGAGTTAAAATTTAAATTTCATTTATTTTCAAACCAGATCCTATATCAAAAATCAGATCCTATATCAAAAATCTGAGACACGGTTTTGTTGTATTTTAATGGATATTTCAGATAAAGCAAACAGAATTCAGCTACCAGTAAAGATGTGAAACATATTTTCATTTCAAAAATGTTTCCACAAAAACTCAATTTTTTGCCAAATATGGTAAATTAGACATTGATACTTAAAAGGAATACTCTTGAAATGGACATTAAGAGTCAATTTAATCATTTTCCTTTAATTTTATACCTCGTTTGTCATTGTATCTTTATTAATAACAAAGTTATAGGCTTCCAAAGTCAGGGACCGAAAATTTTCTTCAGAAGACTGTTGTGCTACCTTAACTTTATACTAAGTGTTCTATAATCAAGGCTTTAAACTTACTGAGTGCTCTATAAACAAACTTGGCTGTTTACTGAGAGCTCTATAATCATGCTTGCCTTTGTACTAACTGAGTGCTCTATTATCATGCTTGGCTTATTACTGAGTGCTCTATAATCATGCTTGGCTGTACACTTACTAACTGCTGCATGATCATGTGTGGCTGTACAATAAGTGACTACTCTATAATCATGCCTTGCTTTGTACTAACTGAGTGCTCTATAATCATGCTATGCTTTACACTTACTGAGTGCTCTATAATCATGCTTTGCTTTGTACTAACCGAGTGCTCTAAAATCATTCTTTGCTTTGTACTAACCGAGTGCTCTGTAGTCATGCTTTGCTTTGTACCGAGTGCTCTATAATCATGCTTTGCTTTATACTTACTGAGTGCTCTATAATCATGCTTTGCTTTGTACTAGCCGAGTGCTCTATAATCAGGCTTTGCTTTGTACTTACTGAGTGCTCTATAATTATGCTTGGCTTTAAACCGAGTGCTCTACAATCATGCTTGGCTTTATACTGAGTTCTCTATAATCATGCTTGGCTTTTAACTGAGTGCTCTATTATCATGCTTGGCTTTTTACTGAGTGCTCTATAATCATGCTTGGCTTTTTACTGAGTGTTCTATAATCATGATTGGCTTTATACTGAGTTCTCTATAATCATGCCTGGTTTTATACTTACCGAGTGCTCTATAATCATGCTCGACTTTTTAACTGAGTGCTCTATAATCATGCTTGGCTTTATACTTACTGAGTGCTGTATAATCATACTTGGCTTTATACTTACTGAGTGCTCTATAATCATGCTTGGCTTTATACTGAGTGCTCTATAATCATGCTTGGCTTTTTACTAAGTGCTCTATAATCATGCTTGGCTTTTTACTGAGTACTCTATAATCATGCCTTGCTTTGTACTTACCGAGTGCTCTATAATCATGGTTCGCTTTGTATTAACCCAGTGCTTGGCTTTTTACTAAGTGCTCTATAATCATGCTTGGCTTTTTACTGAGTACTCCATAATCATGCCTTGCTTTGTACTTACTGAGTGCTCTATAATCATGCTTCGCTTTGTATTAACCCAGTGCTCTATAATCATGCTTGGCTTTTTACTGAGTACTCTATAATCATGCCTTGCTTTGTACTTACTGAGTGCTCTGTACTCATGCTTCGCTTTGTATTAGCCCAGTGCTCTATAATCATGCTTCGCTTTGTACTAACCAAGTGCTCTAAAATCATGTTTTGCTTTGTACTAACTGAGTGCTCTATAATTTTGCTTGGAATAATACTTACTGAGTGCTCTATAATCATGCCTAGCTTTGTTCGATCTTACAAAAGCTTGGATTTTCACGACAGCTGCTTCCTGCAATACAATATATATATCAGTGTATTATACATGTACAGTATATATAATAAGAAAAACTTACATATAGTTGTGAAACAGAAATTTTTATATCAATCTTTTAACACAATTTCTAAATTATTAAGTTATATGTAACACTTGCAAGATTTCACCCGCAGAATATGATTAAGTAAAGCAAAATGTAGTGCATTAATAGGATTTTTAAGAGATTTAAGTTAATTTAGTTGATTTGAGTGAAACCTGCTTATATTAAACAGCTTTGAGATGTACTATTTACAGCCTTCAAGTGGAGTTTGGCTCAAAAATAGGGCTTTTAATAGGGCAGTTTTTCCTGAATAATAGGGAATTATAGGGGAAATGTCACCAATAATAGGGCAAATATAGGGTTATTCTTATACTCTATTGATATTTTCTGTACTTGATATTTTTAAATATATGTGGTCAAAAAGCCCAAAATGTATACATTAAGTTATTCCAACAATGTAGCAAGAAGCGAATGCAAAAAAAAAAGAAGAAATATTGTATTATGTGATGTTCCATGCCGAGCAAAGCCAGGCTCAAAATTTTTTTGAAAGGTATTTGTTATCGACAAAAAATAAAGATGGAGTTCTACCGGAGCTGTAAAAATGAAAAAATAAGGCTAATATAGGGAAAGAGCCCATTTTAAGACAAAGTATAGGGTTTATAGGGCACTGTTAAAAAGATAGGGATTTTATAGGAATTATAGGGCCGCTTGAAGGCCTGTATTTATTATCTTTTGACCAGTGCTTGGAACAGAACAGGTGATTAAAACTTGTGACCTAATATGAAACTCGATATATACAGATTTTTGGTCTACTAATTAGCACAGTATGGACAGATTTCACAAATCAAGAGACTTCAATACAGAAATTTTGATAACAAATGTAATTTGAAAATTTTCCCCGAGAACTACTTCTTTTAATTTATAGTTTATAACATTTAAACGAATATATTTTTTCATCTATATGAAAGTACAAGTTTACATACATTATCTTTGAAGTAATTAATTCTCTTCCTATAGTCCCTCATAGCCTTCATCATCCTCACCATGGCTTGAATCTGTAATCAGATGACATTTTACAAAATGTACACAAGTATAAATGCAAAAAAAATAAGATAAGAATGTGCAGTAAAGAGATTTGACCTAATTGAGAATTAAATCACTGTGGCAACTTTTTCCTAACTGAATTCTTGTTACATCTTACCACATATGGTTTGCAATGTATACATATGTTAGAAATATGGACAGACACACGGATAGAGCGATAATTATAGGGTGTCTCCACCTCTATCTAGTATTAGGCGACAGTTCACTTGTCATTTCCATTGCCTCAGGCCAACAGTTTTTGCCATTTCCCAATAAAGACATGAATAAGCAGTAAACTAATGTTCACTGTATCATAAAATTATGCAGACTTCTGTAGACATATAATTAGAAAATGTGTCTGTAAGACAGGGATGCCCCGCCAATAAATTTATCACAAAAGATAACCTAAGTCACTAAAGATAACCTAAGTCACTCAAACATAAAATATAGGACATAGTCACTTAACTGTCAATGATTTGGGAAGTATTGATCAAGATGATTAATTTGCTGAAACAACATTGTATTATAATGTGAAGTTGTTAAGAAATCATTCATGCATTAACTGTAAGTCATGGACACCCAATTGTTAGCGAAATGTGTAGTTCTTCTATAGATGAATGTTACATTGAAAATCATGACACTACAATACATAGTCATTGAAAAACAGACTCAAAATTCAGTAACCAAGTCACTGAAGTGCGAAATGTAGGTCAAAGCCACCTAATCGTCAATGATTTGTGTAGTACTCATCAAGACAATTAATTTGATAAAATATCATTGTCTTATAACATGTAATTGTTGGGAAATGGACTAACGCAATACTTAACCAAAGTCACTGAAGCGTAAAATGTAGGTCAGAGTCAAACTCCCAAGTGAACTATGTAATACTTTCAGAGATCTTCCTACTGACCTACTATCGTTGTTCTGTACCTTACAGTTTCCGAATGTATGGACGTATGGACGGACAAAGGTAACACTATATGCCCCTTCCACATTATAAAAATACAAGAACTACCCCTATCATTGAAAACTGACCATTCTGTATTTGTCTAATGCTTTCTTTTCTGGACGAGTTATTGCCCTTAGCTTAACAACACCATTTTCATTCTTGCTAAAATAATGTGGTGGTTCCCGATACTTCCTTCTCTGAATGAGTAATTGCCCTTACATTAATAACTGCCTCTTCATTCTCTTTAAGATACTGTAGTCTTTTCTGATACTTTCTTCTCTGAATGTGTTATTGCCTTACCTCTTTAAGATACTGCAGTCTTTTCTGATACTTTCTTCTCTGAATGAGTAATTGCCCTTACCTTAATAACTGCTTCTCCGTTCTCTTTAAGATACTGCAATCTTTCCCGATACTTTCTTCGTTGTGTAAATGCTTTCCATGTTGCCTATTATATGTAAAATTAATATTCATATCACTATTAACATTATAATATACAAATGTGAATCTTAGGAAATAAATCAAATTTTCTTTAAAAAAATAGATACTTTACACAACTATGTGTCTAAAATGATACATTTTTACCCCTCAATCAAATAAATCTATCTTCATATACAGTAAATTGTCCATGATATAGGTAGTATATATTAAAGACATATCCTACTATTTAAACTCCCAATAATATCTTTTTGATATTCCATCTGTACTAATTTTATGATAAAACCTTTACATAAATCTAAAAAAATTAGGGGGTCACCAACCTAATTTCAGAGCTATGACGTCATCTTGATTTACCTGTTTTGAAGGTATCAATTATATACTATTTGGCCTATATTTTCACTATATTTCTAGCTTCTAATGAACAATCAAAGTCCCAAAGGGACTGGTGGATTAGTGTCTATGATCATGATGATGGCAATGATCAGTATCTAATATATTGAAATTTTATGTACACTGTCCAATAGTGTCCATGTATGATATGAATAATTGCCTGTCTATGTCATGCATAATTACTCATTTTTTTACTATGGGTCTAATTATAATGATGATATCAAAACCAAGAAAGGTACAAAAACCATGTTTTGCTCATCAAGAAAATTAACAAGCCTTTCTGACAGTCAGCAAGTATTTACTGGTGGCCATCTTCATTTGATCACACCAGCCAATCAATGGCAATCAAACCATTAGAGACAAATATTCAAAGAATTTTGATTTTATACCAGAAACCTATTCATATTATGGGTTCCCTGATGTACACTCAACATAGACTAAACAATGACAGCACCATCTTGATCAAGTACAGTTTGAAATTTAATTCTAAAGAAGAGACCTGAATGAAAGGTTTGTGAATGCTGACAAGACGCTAAAGCTGACAAGACATGAGCAGCAATACCCTGCTCTTTATGGAGATAATAATTCCTCCAAAAAACACACGAAGACATGAAACGATGATCTGTGCCAAGTTCTTTGTGCAACAATGCATCTCAATTCGCGCTATGATATACATTCTCATGCAATTGAAAAATTACTGTTATGCATTGTAAATACTCAAATGACATTATCTCAATTTTTGTTTGACCAAACTCTGATCAACGGCAATTAACACGCAACACCCCGGACTGAACATTGTTGGA
>MJUU01041436.1:148745-162542 GCA_002080025.1 Modiolus philippinarum
GGCCCCTCATAGCTTGGAAAAGGAACAAGTTATCAAAAATCAAATGGTGCAGCGCCATGTTAATTTTTCATAAGGAATCCACTGCAAAAAACTGCATCAAAATCCGACTAAAGATAAAAAAAATAAAATTTTTGAAATTGGCCCCCTTTGGGCCCCATTTATCTCGTGAACGGTACATGCCACATGAAATCCGTTGGCATAATACTGATTGGAAATTTCCTCAGGAAGACACTAANTATGAATAACTGGTAAGCCGTACACGTTTTTAACGATAGTCTGGATCATTCCGATTCTTTTCATATAGTCTCCTTAATGTAAGAGTCTGGTTGAAACAGACTTTTTTCAAGATGGCTTTTACCCGACAGCTAGAAGGCAGAGAACCTGCCTTAAAAACGGGTGGGGCCACAATGACCAAAACTAAGCAAAGCCTTCCTTTTGTGCCAAGGAACATTGTGTTAAAATTTCATAAGGATTGGTCAACTGACACTAAAGTTATTGACCAAAAACAAAAGTGTCTACAGACAAAGACGACAACAACGACAGCACCATACCATTATACGACCTCAAAAATTTTTGCAGTCGTATAAAAACCAATAAAAAATATCAAACATCAGGTGAGCATTGCATCAAGATGTGGCTACTTTTCCTCGACAATCCTTTGTCTTAGTTTACTACTTAAAGGGAACTTGTTTTTTATTTATATATACATACTCTGGTATTCTACATCAGCATCCAGATTGCCTTGATTTACTGCCTCCTGGATTTCTTCTTTACTTAACACTGAATCTTTGTCAGCATTGTTATTCTGTAAAAAACAATTCTGAGATGTCAATTAGTCACTGTAAACCTTATTTTGAAATCTATGAGCCCCTATATTACAACTTCACCTCGGAATTCCAACTTTTCTATTGGACAATGAAATATAAGGTTAAGAAATTGTCTTTTCTCAAATTACGTAATAAGTGCAAGCGACCCAAGAGAAAAACACAAATAATTTCTTACATGAGTGAAAAATATCCCAATATTAATTTTGAATGTATATACATATTTCTTATCTAAAATATGAATAGAAATAAGACCTATGTTGTGTGAAAAGCATCAAAGTTCTTTGAGTATAATTTACATTGTGACATCAGGTTTTTTGTGATGTTAAATCATTAGAAAAATCGACACTGGCTGGCCATTTCCCCATTAGATCTTCCAAGAGTCTTCTCATACTGTAAACCCCATTAACAGATGAATAATGGTGTCACATTTTGTAGTGATAAACAAGACATTTAAGATCATTGAATTAAGATTTCCTTATTTTCTATATTTTTTACTGTGGCAATGTAGATAACCTGAATGAGATACTGACAAGTTGTCATGACCAGGATGATTTAGGAAAATTTCAACGTGAGACCTATTGTTATAAATATTGATGGGAATATCTCTAAATAATCAAGGTACAAATACCAAAATCATAATAATTCATATACCATTTTGTTATCTCTGGCCTCCTGAAGATGTACAACATAGTGGTCTATATTTTCATCTTTGACATTACGTATTCCAAGATGTACTGATTTTAACAATTTAAGTAATGATTCTTTGTCCAGTTTGGCCAAGGCATTATCTAAGTCTGATAATGCATGTACAGCTGAAAATAGAAAACAAATCATACAAATATGTATCTTGTAATGAAAATACCAAATGTAATGAAAAATGCACATTATCAACACTTTATCTACATGTAAGTATGAACATAAATTATAACAATTCTCTGTAATTTAAAACAAATCATATCTGTTGTGATAATTCAAAACTTGATAAATACAGGACGATTGTTCAACTTGCTTGTTTAGTGGGATGTTCACACTTTGTTGTATTCATCACATCGGTGCTTCAATGACAGTTCACATCTCTAGTGCCATGAGGGATTCCCACTGAATGTTGTCATAATTGTTTACACTTGTGTTTCAGAGGTTTAGACTGCTAATAAAGCTGCATTATAATTCATTTGTGAACATGACCATCAATAAATTTGCCCTTTCCACATTATTCCAAGCATATTGTAAATGATGCCTTTGCTTCCATCACATTTGGAAATGACAATACTGTTAACACTTTTGGGTGCTTGAGTTCTTTTTATTTTACCCTTACTAACATTAAGGTAATTATGATGAGGTTTCTCTAATGAAATGTGCAGTTTAATAAAGCCCTGTGCTATTTCCTGTCAAATCTGTTCGGAATACAATTCTCTGTGTTTAATATTTATCATTAGAGAAAGAGATCATGGAACTTAATCCTGATAATGACCATATTTTATCCACTCTTGATACTTAAATTTTCAAATTCTAAAAAGCTCAGCATAGCCTCGCAATTAAAATTTGAACTACATGTATTTCTAGTGGATAAAAATATGGTAATGAACAGTATCATGTGATGTAATTTATATTTTTATCCTTGTGTTAAATAGGATTGGTGGTTAATCACAAAACTGATCATAAATCAGAAATGTTCAATAAATATATAAATATTTGCAGGTTTAGAGGAGTCCATATTTCAGATTAATGAAAAATATAATATTGGGACATTTTTTTTTGGAATATTTCAATGTTATAAGAGCACAAATATTTCTGAATTGTGAACACTATTGAAACTTACTGTTAACACTATTGATATTTCCCTGAATTTCAGCTTGTGTTAAAAATTCATCATATACATCATGTTCTAGGTTATTATCTATACTCTGAAGAAAAAAACAATAGTACAGGTTATTGTTAGGAGAAACGGTAATACAAATGATAAACTAACTTTATATTTTACGAAAAAATATGGAGTACATGAGCATGAGACCATAACACATATGTTAACTCCAACTGCAATAAATCTTAATGAGCTGTAGTTCAATTTTGGTGAAACATGTTGAGCAGATCTCTCTTCTAGAGCACCCAATCATACCACTGCTTTTCTAGTTTCAAACTGCTGGTGCTTTTGTAGGGTCTGTTAGTCTCTTTCAATACTAAGACTTCTGCGTATACAATACATGTAGTATCCTGACATTACATTTACGACAAAACTTTAAATGTCATAATACTCAGACATCATGTTATGGCGTATAAGGTTTTAGTATTGTGATTTTTATCATGAATTCTCTGTATCTCTATATCAATCTCTAAAACAGAGGTGCATAGCTCTTCCTACGTCAGATTATTACATCTGCCACACCAAAAGGAGAGATTTCTCTTAACATGGCCAATTTATATGATGTCACAGTTTGAAATATGTCAGGATGTATATGACTTCACAGTGTGGCAGGGGTGATAATCTGACAGAGGAAGAGCTATGCACCTCTGTTTTGGAGATTAGCCCTTTAAGTACAGTATCTCATTTATTTCTGTCTCACTGTGTTGTTTTCGTTTGTCCTGCTGTATCCATGTGAAATCCTTCTACATTGCCATGCTTTTGGATTTTTGATTTATGATTTCTTCTAATGACTTGTTGCTTAGGTATGTGTTTGCTATTACATTGATGCTATTTCATTGTGGAAAAAAAAATTGCAGATTTCAATAGAGAGTAGCAGTGTATGAAAGACTAGTATCAAAACATAAGAATGAAAAATATTTTAAATTTAAAACAGCCTGAAAGACATGGCAATATGCAATATGTAAGACTTCTAAAAATTGTTCACACATGCTACAACTGGAATATTGAACACATAAAATGAGTAGAGATTTGGTAAAAATATTATTCCTTGAAAACTTGGCACATAATGTTAACATAATTAAGCATTGCTTAAGATTGAGATACTGTTTGAAAAAAATCTGTGTTTTCCTAGCTCAGATAACACCTGATTCTTTTGATATTTTCCATATTTTGGGTCTTCCTAGATGCATCAGTTCTTTCCAATATTATAAGACATAATCCTAGATGATTTTACAGTGGTATATTTAGGCAATTTATTTACCCTATTCCTTGCAGCCTCTGCTTTGGTTTGTTTTGCTGAGAAAAGTAAAGCCTGGTAATCATTGGCATCATGGGCACTCAGATGGACCAATAAAGCTGAGGGGTTCTGAAGTGCTGCCATTGTCTCTTCTGGATTCTCTCTATCTATTGCTTCATTTATAGCAATAATGGCTGCATGTACTGAAAAAACAAACAATAATTGCTTAAATTGTACCAAGAACTTTTTACACAATGTCTTTGCACTATTGAATTAACACTTGTTGTAAAATATAATTTTATGCACATTAAACTATAGATTGTATTGCTCTTTTCTGGGGTGACAGTCATGTATTTTCGGGATCTGTCCAAAATGAGCAATATTTGTAAAGGACCTTGTAAACATCATTCCAGTACAGTTTAATTAAATTTACTTCAGAACAGGAGATAAAAATGATGTTTTTTATAGGGTTCAATGGTACTGGAATGATGTTTGAAAGGTTCCTCACAAATATAGCTAATTCAGCATGGAACATCAACCTAACTTTACAGGAATGATGTATGGGAAGTCCTTTACAAAAATTGCTCATTTTGTTCCGATCTGATTAAAAAAAAACATTGCCACCAGCACAGAACATACCGGTAGTTTATTATTGGACACCATAGAAAAAACATCATTGACATGACATCAGCTTTGAAACTATTGAAACAAATTTAACTTAACCATACCAGAATGATCTTTGGATAGTATTTTTCAAATTTTAATTTACAATGCATTAATTAACAGTGTTTTTTCCCTCTTTTTATTTATATATATTTTTTTCAGGCTCTCTCTTTAAATTCCATGTTTATAGCAATCAAAAACAATCCAATAAATGTCCTAATTTTACCATCATAATATGCGATAAAATAATTTGATTTTCTAACTGACAGTCTTCAAAGTAATTTTATGATGGGAACAAAGGAAGCACTAATTAAATATTCATGTATCATTACAATTATTCAAGCAGCAAATTAAGTTAATTAAATATCTTTCTTGTACATTCTTTTTAACCTATCATAAAAAACCTTTATTATGCATTGGACAATTAATTATTGTGTATTTACCATCTTGACTTAATTAAATTTATCAGGAAATCTTGTTTTGTCACTTTCGTTTGGAATATAAGGTGTCAAAATAAAATGTTTTGTTTATATAGACATGTTCATAAGGCCATAATAGAATAATTCCTATATTCTCATCTATTTCTTCTCAAAATTTGAGGTGGGCGAGTTAAATTTTTTTTTCAAAATTTTTAATCTTTTTTTTATTTTAAAAATGCTTTCATTTTAAAAGTAATGCACAAATTGGCATACAACTCAAAACAAAATTCTTTTAGACAGGTGAATAAAATCAGGGCATTGCAGGAAAAGAATCTAGGATATTTTTTACTATGGCCTAACTGGCAGACATTATTTACGACTGGAAGGAAGACATATTTTCAGCTTTCTACAGACTGCACAAACACTACTATTTCATATAACCATATCATTGACATTTTTCATTAGCCTTTTTGCTATGTTTTATTTTTGTTTGTTTGTTTGTTGGGTTTTTTTTTTGTGTATTCTGTTTCTCAAAATTTTGATAACTATTCAGCTTTTTTATGTTCCTTTGCAAATTTAACATCCAGTTTGTCTGCCTTATTATTGATGTGTTATAACAAAAGAGACAAGTGAATCAGTAGAACAATTGATTTCATTGAATAAAATGACACAAAGATAACATTATTTTATGAAATATAACACATCTTTCAATATTACATAACCTAGACAATCAAGGTCTTAACAATCAATATAACACAGACTTTACTAGGATAAAACTAATCAAAATGAATATTCATATAAAGATATACATATAACACCTGGCAAATGTTTTTGCTAAATTTTTTTTAGGAGCTTAACTCAAGAACCACTTATAGTTCTAAAACCACAATTGAACATGGCCTTGGTTTTGTAGTCAAAAACTTGCTTACAAAGATTGTGTATGCAATTTCATAAATTTCAAAACTCTCAAAATTGACTCTAGACACATAAAGACTTAACAATCCAAAATCAAACTCGAGGTAAACGACTTCATACCAGTTTTGAAGACAGTGTTATTTAGTCGAGTTAACCTGTGGGGTATTGACACACAGCTATGGGTATCCCATTAAATACCCTGTCACTGGTATAAAACTGAAGAGCACTTCGATTCCCCCCTGTTACAATATGTAGGCAAATTGCATTTGTTTTTACTTAAATTTCCACACAGTTCCAAAACACCGAAACAAAAGCCACAAAACATGAATATTTACAAAAAAGTTATGATAGGTAAAACACACATTTATTTCATTCAAAGAGGAAATTAAATCTTTGTTTCCATGGAAGCACACTGATTGAACAAAAGTCTAAACTGCCATACTTCCCCATTTTAATCTTTAAAAGGCGAGATAATGTTTTAGATAACATTACAAATCTTACTACCATGGAAACCACCAAAACACTATCAATATCATCAATTCCTCCGAAATTCCAATTTGTAGATTACATGAAAATTACATCAGAGCAACATAGTCTTGTCAATTACAATATAATCTATTTCTGTAGTAATAAATTCTGTTAAAAGTACTTTCATTAGTAAGACCCAGCCATTTCCGACACATAAATATAGTAACCATTGTGAATTATATATATTGCCAAATATTTACAATGAATAATAAACTTGTGATATTTCATAGAACATTCAGGCCTACAGAATTATCATCGACACAATTTAAAAGTTCTGACGAGATAGAATTATGGTTATGTTTTTGAGAAAAATCCCCAGGGGATCTGGAATAATTGTTCCTATTACGCAACCAGTCTTTTTCACATCTTCAATGATTATGGGAAAAATTCAACAAGACAAATAAATTAAAAACCTAAGGGATCTTTACAGTTGTAGGGATAGAAACACTATGCAAATAGCCAGACATTTGGATAGGATGATACTAGCCATTAGAGATTTCTCACTTTTAAATATCACTGCATTTTTTAGCCAGTCTTTAAAATGCTTCAAGGTAAGTGAGAACCAAACTGTAAGTCTGAAAACAAACAACCAAGAGACTATAACAACATTGGAAACATCAAGTCATATATTCAGAAATTATCAAAACTATTTCAAAAGTATTTCCATATCTATTTCTAGTTGATGCTGGCATTCCTTTTTTACCTTTCAGATTATTACTGTTTTAACAAGGCCAAACTGCCATTTAACAGGAGGCTCTAAAGAGCTTGTATCACTCACCTGGACCATGCTCAACAGAAAGATATGACTGGCATTCTAATATGGTCCAATAATGAATTATATTAACCACTGCTAGCCACCATAGATGCCGACCTGCCATACAAATTTTGAAGGGACTATCCAAGGACTTTTGTATGCATGTTTGGTTCCAATTAATTCATGGTTTCAGAGATTGGAGTCCAGTGTTAACATGTTCCTAGCTTGCAAGCTTGGATGAGGAGCAGACCTGCAGGATATCTTTTGGAAGAGAACTAAGTTTGGTCTGGATTAGTAGTTTATAGAAAAAGATCTTCAAATGTGTTTTCCATATAGGATACAATTGAAATTATGTCCTTTGCTGCTTTCCATCTATGATGAGGTACTGACCAGTCTGATACCTTTTTTGGAAGGAACTATCTAAGGACCATAGTAGAGTGGGGCGCTCATTTTCGCCGCAAAAATAGCACTTTTTCTTCTCCACAGAACTGGGTATTAATGCCACTTTTAATTTTATAGAAGTTTTAGCAATTTAACTATCCAAAAAACAAATTTATATCAGAAATTGTCATCAACATTCCAAAATTGTGTTCTAGAATTGGTAAACATGCCACGAAAACCATCCTTTTTCGAGTCATGGGGGACGCATTTTCGCCGTTTTTTTTAAATTGCGTATTTTTAGCAACTAAGATTTAAAGTAAGTCATTGTTCCAAAATGTGACGTTGAAATAGTATCACAAAACATCTTGAAAATGAAAAAGTCACATTTTATTTTTCAGTTTGGATGCGCATGCGCAAAAACCACATTTTATCTTCTACTCCTAAAAACGATTTTTCATAACTTTTTATGACAATTCAACGTAATATTTTATCGTCAAATGATTAAATATATCTGAAGACTAAAATTTTAATATATTCTCAAATACCCTCGGGAAATGTCCCCCAAAGATTTTAGAAAAAGGTCAAAGGTCAAGTTCACAATGACAAAAATTGATTTGAAATTGAAGAAAAGTTTGAGTTCCGGACAATAACTCATAAAGGCTTACATTAAATTCAGATGAAACTTAGATGTGTTGTTGGTAGTTAAAAGGGAAAAGCATATTTATTGTGTAGAAGCAGTTCAAAGGTCAAGGTCAAAGTTAACGATAATAGTTTGAAAATTTGGAAAAAACGGTTTAAGGACGATGATAACTCCAAGAGTTTACATGCAATTCATATGAAACTTAGAAAGAAAAAGTACTAAGAAAGAAAGAGCTCTATAAATTTTGGAGAGTATGGGTCAAGTCAAGGTCACAGTGACGTAAATACATTAAACAAGAGGCTCTCATGAACTTGTACTGCTCATGTTGACCACGATGGCTGACATACAGATATGAATGGCATTTCCAAAAGGGTCCAATGTTAAACTATGTATTTTGAAACCGTCCAGTTTGGACAACCCAAGGACTCAGTATTATAACCAAGTTTGGTTAAAAAATAGCCAAATTGTTTCAGAGGAAAAATCTTGGAGTGAAATGTTTTCGACGTACGGTCGAAGCAAAGTGATGACAAAGCTCAGCCTGACTTTATACAGGTGGGCTAAAACTAAAAAAAAGGTCAGACTGAAAATAGAAAGGAAATTTCAGAAAAACGGTTGCTAGATGATAACTTAAAAGTTAATAGCCGATTGAAATGCAACTTGTAGATAGTAATTGAATTCCCTCAATTAGAAAAGAGATAAGGTCAAAGGCCAAGTTGGTGGTGACGACAGCATATTTTGTTGCCGAACAATCATTCTCAAAAATCCACCTTTCATTCAGCGAAACTTGGTCATATTATGGCATATCATACATTAGAAAATGAATATCATGGTAAATAGGGAGAAAATCTAAAATTTAAAAAAATGCAAAAATTCATATTTAACACAAATTTAACGACATAACGAAGACAAAACAAATAAACAAAAATAAACAAGAACTTCACAAAACCGTGGTCAAAATAGTCTTTTATTATATGTCCGGCAAGTCAGCATCACATGCAAGGAGGCAGCAAGCGGAGAACACAGTTTAATATTGAACCGTATGGGAAAACATTCAAAGATGTTCTCCTCTGAAACTAACTGGAACCAACTTTGATCATAATAGCCCTTAGTTGGTCCCCTTCAAAAACGTCGACCAGTAAGTCTTCACCAAACTGAAACTGGTTGTCATCAGGAAATACAGTTCAACTTTGAAGAAAATAACTTAATGTCTATCATCACACTTGAAAATGAAGCCGTTTATTATTTAGATCAGTTACTTTGACTCCCTGTGTCAGCCCGATAGCCAATGTGATCGATACAGGCTCTTGGGAGTCTCTTGTTTTCATAGTTATTTTACGAAAGGATATGGAGTAAATGAACATATTTATTTTACGAAAGGATATGGAGTAAATGAACATAGTTATTTTACGAAAGGATATGGAGTAAATGAACATTAAGACTATAACACATATGTTTAATCGAACTGCAATAATTTTAATGAGCTGCAAGGACATTTCGGAAATTAATTCCTCATCAGCAGCACTAGAACTCAATCCTTAATTTATAAAAAAAAAAAATGTTTAAAATGTATTCGAAATCCAAATAATCAGTTATATCAAATATAGCTAAGGACCAAACTACAATGGAGGGAGTTAAACCTTAGGTTTTAGAATACACTTAAATTTATATAATAGTATTTTTAAAGTAATTGTATGTTATTTCCATCATTTCATTAAAACATCATTCAGTCAGAGACGAGCCAAAGTCATTGCTTTGTGACCATTTATGGGCTGTCAATAGTCCAATATTAAATAAACCCTCCTTAGTTGGGCGACATTTTTATATTTGGACATTGATAATACAAGTTGCACAATAAAAAAATAATGGGTGTTCCATGGAACACTTGTGTCGCCTGCACTTTAAAAGAGCCATTTTTGGCTCAGTTAACCTCTAAAACCTTTAAAATTTTAAATTTTAAGTATCAGGTGTATGTCTAGATCAGGACAAAAACATATCCTGCAAATTGGTTTAGAATATGAATTATATTTATAATTATTATTTTGAAGATCTTGCAGATTAACAAACCAAATAAACATTTGAAATATTTTAGGTTCAGTGAACCTCTAAAATTTGTAAAATTGAATTTTAAGTATCGGGTGCACAATTAGATCAGGTGAACAACATATCCTGCAGGTTTGGTTGGAATATGACTTACAGTTTTGAAGGAGTTCAAGATTAACAAATTGAATTAACAAGTCGGTAAACAGGAAGTGGATGTCTGACAGACCTGAATTCGATAAGTGCAACATGAGAGCCCATACTAAAGTCACACACAAAATTTCAAGTGGCCGTGATTTGTAGTTGCTGAGAAAAGTGTAACAAATTTTTTAACCATTGAAAGTATTTGTTGAAATTATTCCAAGTCGGGTAAACAGATAGTAGATGTCCGACAACCCTGAAATTGATAAGACCAATATTGGACAAATACTTAAGTCACACACAAAATTTCAAGCAGCAGTTATTTGTAGTTGCTGAGAAAAGTGTTACGAAAATTTTTACCATTAACAGTATTTGTTGAAAATACTCCAGGTCGGTTAACAGGAAGTAGATGTCCGACAGACCTGAATTCGATAAGCGCAACATAGAACCCCATACTAAAGTCGCATATAAAAATTCAAGTGGCAGTGATTTGTAGTTGCTGAGAAAAGTGTTACGAAAAAGTCGGACGGACAACGACAACGACGCGAGACGACTAAAATGATCCCTATATGTCGCCACACACTACGTATGCAGGCGACACAAAAAGGGCTTATGTAATAGGAGTAACAATGTACAAATGTAATTTTTGCACGAAGGCTGAATATGTTATAGGACTAGAACTGTCAACTGTTTTGAAAAATCAAATGGACTTGCTCTCGCACCTAGAAAAAAATGTTATCTATCATATATATATATATATATATATGTTGGAAACCTTTTTTGTACCTCCGAGTTCATTTACATTATGTACATGTGTTATTGGAGCAATTTAAATGAAGTTTGAGGCACTTACGAAAGGTTTTTGCGCAAATCAGACATATAGATATCTATCATGTTTCTGCGCAAATGTAACATTAATTAGCAAAAACAGCAATTAAACATAGTGTATTGACTAATAAATCAAAAGTGAAAAGCAAAAGCAATGCGCTACTAGATACGTATAACCCCGAAATTTCTACTTAATTGTTGTTACAGAGTTGGTTCTTTTATCACACAAAAAATCAATGCATGTTTTGTAAATCAATACATCCACATCCCTATTAAGCGGAGTTCTTATTTTAATTTACATTGGATAACATTTCGTCCCGGTTCAGGGTAATGTTTAGGTACAGTTTTTTTTTTATATTTTGAACATTTACCTTTACCTAAACATTACCTAGCTTAATAGGGTGATCCAGGGGGAACACTGATTAATTTACGGTATTTTGTATTGAATCTATGTATATACTCCAAGTTTAAAGTATTTTTCGTCAATCAAAATCTAGTAACACCGTTGTCATGAAGGAAAATTTGGTACACTTCATTTTAATTGATATTTTGTTTTTATTGGTATATATTTATAGCTATAAGATCAGAAATCCAGCCATTCCCGCTTACGGTTATTTTAAGCACTAATTTTTGCCTTACTTACACAAGGGTTCCTGTTTCCAAAGTTTCACTGTGCCGTTCAGTACATAAAACACCATAAATGTATTTTCCAGGGACGATTTCCTAGATGCATTGATCTGCACTAGTAAACACATTTATATTTACTGATTTTTTGCAAGACAGTAACATTTTTTGTCTTTTGAAAATGCAATATTAAGAAGGAATGTGGTTATTGCAAAAGTGTTTTTTTCCTCCACACAGGTACAAATTTATATTAATTTGTCACCATGGAATTATGTTCTGTTATCAACTTTATCAACTTTATGTGTTCGCAAAATAATTATAGGAACAATGAAATAGTTGTTTATTAAAAAAATGTTCTCATTCGTCTCAATTTGCTTTATTGTTTGTTTTTTTTTATTTCTTCTGCGCCATTTACGTTCTCTGTGTGTTTGTGATCCTTAGGAGACGACCATTTGACTTTAAGGAGGGGGTGTAAATAAATAATTTAATCTTAGTTCAAGTGAAATTACACTGGTCATGAAAATAAATAATTTTATTTTGATTTGAAGAAAGATATTTTTTTTGAATACGAATAAAAAATTTGATGTAAAATTTGATCACATTTGGTGAAAATAAATAATTTGTTCGAGCTGGAGATGAAAATAAATAATTTTTGTAGGCAAATTAAATCGCCCACCCCTCCCCTTGAAAATCAAATGGTGGTCCCCTTATATTGCCATGTATGTTTGATTATTGCTTCGGTATTCAATTCGGAAATTTATTTGTCAAGTTATTGAACCCGAGCTATATTTCCCAGATCCTCGGTCGACTTAAAAGATCACTCTGGCGATCCGAAAACCAAATCGTCAACGTCAGTGCAATTTTTCGGAAAATTAATCGTGCGTCGCCCGTATCCGGAATTAGAATACAAATGTCATGACGTCAAATGTAAATATTGAAACTGACTCACCTGTCTAGATTTATGAACAACAAAGTAGAGTAAAACACCGGTAAAACTGTTTCTTACCCCATGAAAAGGTCAATGCTGTTCACGGCTTCCATATTGACAATCGCTGGGAAAATGCACGCGACCATTCCCCCAAAAAAATTCAAACGGCGAAAATGCGTCCACGGCGAATATGAGCGCCCCACTCTAACTTAATTTGGTAGTTATTATACCAGTGGGTTTTTTGTAGAAGATTTTGGAATCTGTCATCGGATCAAATAGTTAACAATAATCCCCACTGGAGGCCACCTTTTTTTGGAAGAGACTGCCTAAAGACCATTGTTATTAAATTTGGTTGTAATTGGACAAGTAATTTCCGAGAAGATGATTTTTGAATGTGTTTTCCATAAGGTCCAATGTTAAATGCTGGCAGCCATCTAGGATGAGTTACGGACCTGCTTTTTATAGGGGATCATCCAAGGACTATTTCAACCAAGTTTGCTTTAAATTGGCCCAACAGTTTCAGAGGAGAAGATCTTTGAATGAAAAATAAATGATGGACAATTAGACAGACAGATGATAGACACAAATTGATGATAAAAGCTCAATCTGGTTACAGGCAGGTGAGCTAAAACATATAAGTTTGCTGTTTGTGATATCAATGATGGAGGTATGATATTTACAGTAATTTAAAAATTCTAAACTTTACTATTATACTTACATGCAGCATCATCTACTGTCATCTACAAAACAGATAATTACAGATGTTATTACTCCCATTTGGGTCGTTGTCTCTTTGACACATTCCCTGTTTCCCTTCTTTTTTCCAATGTCTATTAAATTTCTGATACTGACTTAGGAATAAGGTTTTTTAGTTCTTGTTTGTTCATTTGTTTTAATTTTTTCTTTTTTCTTTTTTGCTGTCATATGTAATATATAGTATCTGCTAAGTTTCTGACATTGATGTCTTAGTTTTCTTGTTTTTATTGCTTGTTTGTTTCTTTGTTGTTTTTTTCT
>MJUU01041436.1:213297-224730 GCA_002080025.1 Modiolus philippinarum
CGCCGCCCGCCCGCCCAACGTTCACCATACTATAACCCGGATTTGCACTCCGTGCAACCCGGCCAAAAATGAAAATCACTGAAAGAACGAGTTTTGACAGTTAGCGGGCTGATAAAGCTTTATCATGCTTACTTCCAGAATTTATTACATGCTTCTTCGTAACTTCTCAGAAGCTTTATCACATGCGAGTTCGGGCGTTTCCGTGAAATGGTTTGACGTTACAGTATAAATTCTTCAGTGACATCACAGACTGAACTAAATAATCCCGAAAGTTTAACCCTTTCATCCTGTCGTCCCATTGAACTGAGAATTCGCTTTTTAATAGAGTTTTTTGCTAAAAAAAAAAACCCAAAAAACTTATGTTGTCGGGAAATGTCACATTAATTTGTACTTGCTGCGAAACATGCTCCGTAAACATCGCATTTCAATATACCCGATTCTCAAGGTCATTAAAAAAATTATATATTTCAGAACAATGTACATATATTAGTTATCAAGATATTTCTTAAAGTTATTTTTTTTGTTATAGTTGAAGTATATAAAAACATCATTACATGTCATTTTTCATATCAAGCCCTTCATCAGCCCTCGGTCATATATCATCCCTCGAGCCTGACAGCTCTCGGGCTGATATTTAGACCTAGGGCTGATAAAGGGAGTGATATGAAAAATGTCATGTAATAATCTATATTTATATCATCATTCACAAATCTCATCCTATGTCATTTGTTTCAAATCTAATCTTACGTCATCGGTCCCAAATATCATCCTATATCCCCTGAGCCATTGTACTAAAAGCGTTTAAAAATTGTGATTTTGTTATCATGGGGATACTGTCTCATATCCCCTGTCAAGGTAACCAATCAAATTGCAGGATTTACCTGGATATTTCAGTTTAGCAGAATATTATATCATCTAATGTAATTTGACCAAATCTTATTCTATGTCATTTGCACCATATTTCAACCGATGTCATTTGTCCAATACCTCATCTTATGTCATTTGCTCATATCTCATCTTACGGTATGTCATTTGACCAATATTTCATTTTTTTGTCATTTGGCCTATATCTCTTCTTCTGTAATTTGTCCCAAATCTAATCTCATGTCATTTGTCCCATATCTCTTCTATATTTTTTCCCAAATCTCATCTCATGTCATTTGTCCCATATCTCATCTTATGACATTTGACCCATATCTCATCTTATGTCATTTGACCCATATCTTATCTATGTCACTAGTCCCAAATCTCATATTAATCCTAAAAAAAATAATTGAGTGTTTGGGGTAACATGGTTTTTAAAGTCAGGTAGGGTAGGTGGGAAATTTTTTTTTTTTTACAGTGTAGTAATGGGGGAACTTTCCTGACTTTTAACAGTGCTTGTTGTAAAATAGGCAAAAAAAATCCAGGGTAGGCATAAAATTTTAGGGTCTGGTTACCCTAAACACACAACTTTTTTTTAGGCCTTTTGTCATTTGTCCCCATATCTCATGCATCTTATGACATTTGACCCATATCTCATCTTACATCATCAGTCCCAAATCTCATACTATGTAATTTGTCTCATATCTTATCTTATGTCATTTGTCCCATTTTCACTCATATCAGTTACCCATATCCCATCTCATTTCATTTGACCTGTATCTCATCTTATGTTGTTTGTCCCATATCTCATCTTACATCATTTGTTAGAAATCTCATTTTATGCCAGTGACTTGTTTTATATCATTAGACCGTGCCATTATTTCTACTCAACAACAATTAGTTTCAAAAGATACCAGCAACTGACAATATTCTTTCAAATTCTTTCAGTCATAGACTTTTAATCTAGAAGACAATTCCTTGAGAATCTAAATCTACAGTCTCGCCCCTTATGTATGCAAAGGAATCATTTAATTATTTGTTGTTTATGAATCAGGAAACAGACAACTGTCACATGTCTTCCCTATAAAAATTTATGATTTTAATCATTTAGTAGGAGACTTTAAATGTTCAATCAGTATAAATATATTCAATTAAGGGAGATTTTATACCTACAAAATGTAAGGACATTGACTGTTTATTGACGATTTACGATCATCACATGAATAATTTATATCGCCTAAGTCTATTATCACACATCATAGTAGATCTAATACAAAAGGTACATGAAATATATTGTTTTCCTTTTATAGAAAGATATGACTACAACTGGACAGAAATTTGGCACATAGTTCAGCACAAAATTCAGAATGCTTTAATTAATATTGAATATGCTTGAATCATTTTAACTGCAAGATTCACCGAATTAAGATATACTGAATTATTAAGAGTTTTTTATACTCTTATAACAGGTTTTTTCAGATTTTACACATGTCATTCATGTCATTAAATGTTAAAATTTATCTAATTTAGACACGCTGTGAAACATGTGAATATATTTCAACTCTGTAACAGGTGGTTTAAAAATATTACCACAGGTATAATATAGAATTTCAATCACCTCAACAAAATAAAAATTTTTGTGCATTGTGGAAAAAAATTGTCTGTTATAAATTCTGAATTGGATATTCAATATTTCTCTACGCATGAGTCAGTTATTGTGGTTATAATGGCAGAGTGGTACCTTCAGCGACTATATGTTGGAAACTGAAAAAAATTGTTATTGAAAAGTATCAGTCTGAAAGTTTTTGCCGACAAATAATCATGCCTGAATGACAATTAAAAAATCTGATAGTTTGTAAATCCAAATTTTGAGATTCTGTCATAGCAATAATACTGTAGACTGACAAATTGATGCCCTGACTTACAGAATTTGTGAGTTTTCAGTCTGAACATCTGACAAGAAAAAATATTCGTTCAAAAACCAATGACAATCATGTATCATTGCATGTTGAACACATCATTTCTTGGTTACAAATTAAGTGTATCATAAACTCGTCTGATGAAAAGGTGAAAAGGTATCGTGATAGTATATGTAAAGTAACCACCTTAACCCTTCCATCACCCAGGTCCATACTGCATCTTTGGCATTCTTCTTGCAAGAAAAGTGAGCAACTGCACAACACGTCAACCATTTAGCCAGGTAATACAATGCATATATGCTCCATTATCAAAATTTATAATTTTAGTTAAAAGTCTAAGTAAGAACTTGCACAAGTCAATCATAATAAAGGGCTACGCCGAGCGCAGCATGTCAACCACTGAATTTTGAACAAGTGTAAACTAAAATGAATGTGGACACAGTAATTTGCTGGACAAAATAAATATCTTGACAAATTAACTGGACACAAACTAGTGAAAATAAAAATTAGCCCTTTTAATCCCTTATTACTAAGACATTGTAAGAGCTATGAAATTCTGTGGACTACCAATTAAAAGCTTACATCAAGAGAAATCCAAAGAAAACACTCAGGCTAAAATCCTATGAAAAATAAAGATTTCACATATTTCTAATAATTGCAATTTCGGCCCCTTTGACCCCTCATAGCTCGGAAACGGTAAGAGTTACACCAAATCTGTTGACATTTGCTGAAAGCTCACAATAAGAGGAATCCAAGGAAAAAAATCCCATCAAAGTCTGATGTAAAATAAAGATTTTACATATTTCTTAAAATTGCAATTTTTGCCCCTTTGACCCCTAATAGCTCGGAAACAGTAAGAGCTACGCCAAATCCTTTGTTATACTACTGAAAGCCTACAATGAGAGGAATCTAAAGAAAAAAATCTCACTGAAATCAGATGAAAGATAAAAATTTTAGGTAATCCGCATGTTTGCAATTTTTGCCCCTGTAGGCCCCTCATAGCTTGGAAAAGAGAATAGTTATCAAAATCTGATGGTTCAGCGCTGTGTTAATTTTTCATAAGTAATCCATTGCAAAAAACTGCATCAAAATCCGATTAAAAATTAAAAAATTAAAATTTTGAAATTCACCCCTTTTGGGTCCCATTTATCTCGTGAACGGTGCCACGTGAAATCCATTGGCATCCTACTGATTGGAAATTTACTCAGGAGGACACTGAAAGAAACCCCATCAAAATCCGGTAAATAATAAAGATTCTACAGTCAAATATGTGAAAACATCAAATTTAACCTTTTTTGGCCCCTTTTTAAAAAAACTGGTGGGGCCACAATAACCAAAACAGCCAAGCCTTCATTTTGTGCCAATGAACATTGTGTTAAAATTTCATAAGGATCGATTAACTGGAACTTAAGTTATTCACACCCTATTACCGGCAATCCCAACTACAGTGGCTATCCTGCCTGCAGATTTGTAAACAACTTGAAGACAGAAGAAGGTGAAGCTTTCACTTACAAATAAATCATATTAATATTCAATAATATATTTGTCTTTTATGCTTCAAATGTAGCTAACATGTCTATGAATATTCATGACAAATACTAAGTAACGAAATTTTGAAACTTCGGAGATTTTGAGGAAGAAATTTGCAATTTTCAATTTTATTGCTGAAAATCTGCATTAAAACACTTTTCATCTAAAAACACCTGTATAAAACTTAAGAATTTCAACGCTTATGTAATGTACAACAATTGATTTATTGTATATGAAATCTAGCTTTTCATTTAGTAATGCATAACGGCGGAATCCTCATTTTATTTCCAGCTCTTGGCAATTCCCAACAGCAGGTTTTAAAATTATTGACTATCACTGAAAACAGATAGGGACGATCCCAAACAATGAACTAAGCTTAAAAGAAAAAAACAAAATTATTTGTATTTAAAGAGGGTAGCGTAGTAAACATTTTGTTTCAACTAGATTTATTTTTCATAAATTGGTGGACTTTATATGTTACCGGAGCTTACATCGAGTTCTGGGACAAATAAAGCAACGCTGACCATATAAATTCCATGAACAAGAGGCTCTCAAGAGCCTGTATTGCTCACCTAGCGCATTAATTCCAAGAACAAGAGACTCTCAAAAGCCTGTATCGCTTGCCTGGAGCATGACCAATGAAATAAGTAAAACATAGAAAGCAGCCACAGCCTGCTAAGCTCACCTCGTTGCACAGCATTGTCACATGTTGCACATGTCAGTAAACAGGAATGGACTATAATCATTTTTTTAACAGATTCAGTCATGCATAAATTGTAGTTTACAGTCTGCATCCCAAGCATTCATTGTTGTTGTAATCCCAAATTGCATCATACATACCGATATGGTTGCTAAAGGACATGTCAGTAGGCGGGAATGAACTTTAACCATTCTACCTAACCAAGTCGCTCATGCGTAAAATGTAGGTCAGAGACAGCATCCGAAGCATGCATTGTTGTTGTCATCCCAAAATGCATCATAGATACCAATATGGTTGATGTGGGCCATATCAGTAAGCAGGAATGGACTTTAACCATTCTACCTAACCAAGTCGCTCATGCGTAAAATGTAAGTCAGAGACAGATTCCGAAGCATGCCTTGTTGTTGTCATCCCAAAATGCATCATACATACCAATATGGTTGATGTGGGCTATGTCAGTAAGCGGGAATGGACTTTAACCATTCTACCTAACCAAGTCGCTCATGCGTAAAATGTAGGTCAGAGACAGCATCCGAAGCATGCATTCCAGTCGTCATCCCAAAGTGCATCAGGCACACCAATGTAGTTGATGTGGGGCATGTCAGTAAGCAGGAATGGACCTTAACCATTCTTCCTAACCGGACGCGGACGTGGACGCTAGGGGTATCACATAAGCCCCCCTCACTTCGTGAGGTGAGCTAAAAAATAAACGTTTTTGTTAAAGGGTCTTAATTTCAAACTATGTAAAGAAAAATTTGTGTCAAATTGTCCAACATTTAACCATTTTTCCCTGCTACCTGCTTTCTTCATCAGCACTTCATAAATAATTCATGCCATATTTCTTATAAATGCATTCAGAAGTTCTATAGAAGATCTTTGTATGTATTTCTCATTAGGTCCAATTTAGAAAATTCAGTGCTGGCAACCATGTTTGGTGACAATTCGACAACAGAGTAAAAACATTTGGTCATGGACCTGAACAACATATTTTTTGCAAGGGACAATCTAACACTTTTGTTGCAAAGTTTGGTTCTAATCGTCTCAACACTTTCAGAGGAGAAGATCTTTGAATGTCTTTTCCAAAAGGGCCCAATGTTAAAACTATGGTCCCCGCTAGCGGCCATCTTGGATATAGCGGTGGCATGAAAAACACACATTTTTTGCAGGGGACAATCGTTGCCAAGTTTGGTACCAGTTGTCTCAGCAGCTTCGGAGAGGAAGATCTTTGAAAGTGTTTCCCTAAGATTCAATGTTAAAATTATTTTGCCTGCTGGTGGCAGTCTTTGATATAGCACAGATACGAAAAACAACGTTTTTATTTTTTTCCAGAGGACCACCTAAAGACTATTTTGGCCAAGTTTGGTTCCAATCAGCTCAGCAGATTCAGATGAGGAAATCTTTGAATATCTTTTCCCATAGGGTCCAATGTTTAAACAGTGTTCCCCACTGGCAGCCACCTTGGATACAGCCCTGACCTGAAGAACAACTTTTTCGCAGGGGGACCACCTTAGAACTACGATGGCCAAGTTTGGTTCCCATTGGCTCAGTAGTTTCGGAAGAGATCTCTTAATGTGTATTCCAATAGGGTCCAATGTTAAAACTATGTTCCCCGTTGTCAGCCATTTTGGATAAAGCGCTGACCTGAAAAACGTCTTTTTTCGCAGGGGATCACCTAAGAACTATTGTGGCAAAGTATGGTTCTACTTGACTCAGCACTTTCAGAAGAGGAGAATATATTTGAATGTCTTTTCCCATTGGGTCCAACGTTAAAACTGTGTTCCCCACTGGCGGCCATCTTTGTAGAGGACCACCTAAGGACCATTATGGCCAGGTTTGTTTCCAATTGGTCCAGTAGTTTCAGACGAGAAGATCTTTAAAGAAAAGTTTATGCCAGACGGACGAATTTTGGAATAAACTCATCCCTCTCATCTTACTGAACATTTATACATAGTTCTGGTAAATTCTGCAATATAGTTCTTAGATATTTAACCCTCTGTTTATTGGAGGAAGAGTAATAATAAGAAGAAGAAGAAGAAGAAGACTTCGTCTTGGGTGACATAAAAAAATAAAAGAAAACAGAACAATACCGCTTACGTCCGCTTCGACATAAATACAAAAGGAATAAAAAAGAAGTCGCACTTAATATATGGTTTTTAGCAAGAACATACTGATAAATTTCAATTCTTGCAAATATCATTTTTTAAGGTAGTATGGGAGTCCTCTGTGATTTAAGCATGGATACATCAATATAATGCACTGGATGAAAATAGAAAACGGGGTTTGGGAGATGATGGGGTTACGATTAGAGGAATTTAATACAGTGTTGAGAAGTGGGAGGATGGCAGGCGCGGTAGATTAAGAAAGTGGGCTTAGATTTCGGAAAAAGAAGTTGTGAGATTTGAATTGGAGGTTGCAGAGTGTGGGTTATTAAAGTGGATAAAAAGAAGGTGGAAGAGTATGAATAGTTGTTCACCCCTATTCATAGCTAACCTTCGTATTTACTTTTGTAACTAAGTCAGTCCAGGAAGTCAGTGAACCCATTTTCTCAATATTTCAGAAAACTGAAATTTTTGTGCTGATAAACAATGAAATGATATAAAGGAAAATAAATAAAAAATGAGGAAAACTCGAATTCAAAATGGGGAAATACTAACCCCACTGCCATATAACCTAGGAGTCAACAAGCATTTAACCTTAAGGGGTTTTATGGTTTTCATACCCTGCCTCACAAAGTCGTAGGGTATAATGTGAGAACCTGAGTTATGTGTACATCCTTGAGTTCCTCTGTCTGTCTTTCCGTCTGTTTCCGTCGAAGGTTTCCCTATGATAACATGTTTAAGAAATAACGTTACGTCTTAAACTTGGTTTCAGTTCTTTAAAACAAAAGTCATGCCAAGTCTAAGTTAAACTCAAAGGTTTAGTTGGTTCTAGGACTATGCCCTTTAAAGTTTCATTTTTTTTTTACTATCCTCACAATAACTTTTGAACGAAACCAAGTTGTTTACAACTGAACATTCTGCACTCTATCAACACTTTTTTGAAATTGTTTATGGTCATAACATTGTTCACAGCCCTAAAATGTAAGAAAAACATGACACCAACGTGATAAATGTGATTAATTATAATCAAATGGCATGATTACTATANATTATGCCAGCAAACCACATACTGAAATTTGAAGATGATCCGTCCACTAGAAACAAAGTTATGCTGGCCACAGACGCCGACGCCGACGCCGACGACTGCGCCATAACATAATACGACCGCAAAATTTTTGCGGTCGTATAAAAAGTGTTACTTCTGAAATAAAATGACGATTTCGTCCATATGAGGAGGTAAATGAATGACAGTTTTTGATATAAAATAAATAAAGACCTATATTTTTTATATGTATTTAAATACTAAAGCTAATTTCCATATTATTGCAAAATTAAACTATTTTTCAGACGATCCCGTGTAACAATCTTTAAAAATGTACTTTAATTCAGCGAAAACTCCCAATCTATGATACTTCATACAGTAGTATTTTACTCATATGTTAACCTATACATATCAAATAAATAGCAAAAAAAAAATGGAAAGGTTCAATGGGATATAAACAAAATTATGATACAACAAAAGACTTACGGTCTGTCACTGCAAACTTGTTTACATATCTGCAGATGTGATAGCCACTGTAGATAGGATTGCCGGTAATAGGGTGTGTTATTGACCAAAAACAAAAGTGTCTACAGACGACGACAACGACGAAGACAGCACCATACCATTATACGACCGCAAAAATTTTTGCGGGCGTATAAAAAGATAGAAAAAAATCTTTCCAAAAACACAAAACATCACCAGGGGAATCTTTTTTAACACATGGGTCTGACCCATTTAGGACGTCAGGCTGATGGTGATAAACAGAAACTGGTACACCATCTATTGTACGGTATACAATTTCTTGTGTAGTAAGTAGCAGTATATACAAACCTTTGGAAGACCAACTTTTTCCATGGCTGTAAAGAAATGATTGATATTGTCTGTATGTCTAAAGTGTAAGCCTCTTGTCTAAAATATAAAAATAGAAATTCCTGAAATTTTACATGTAAATTTGAGCAAATGATGCAGATGTAAACATATGAAAGACAATCACACATGACAAAAAATTATACACAGAACACAAGAACTTCTTCAAATCAATCATTCTATTTTATTTGGTCAAAGTACAGGACAGGGGTGGAGGTCATCTGATCATTATGTCAATACGTTTTATGATCCTCATTGTCATTAGATTTTTATATATTTCTCATCTAATGTCAAATTGCAAAATATCAAGAAATTCTACAGGTTTTTTTTTTAGCAATTTATCAATTTTTTTAAGGCAAAGACCTGAAGGCAATATTTGTAACTGTGGTAAATGTATAAATACATTAGTATAATAGCCCAGAGAAAACTAAAACAAAAGGTACAGACATTTCACAACACGGGCATGATAAATACCAATCTTACCTGATATCTTGTCTGTTCTCTGTCATAGATTCTTTTAACAGGAACAAATTTGGGTGCCAAAAAATGTCCAAGTTTGGCAAAATATACCCCATTCCTAAGGCCTTCTTCCAACTCTGTTGTAGGGGGAAGTTCCTCATTAATACAAGCTTGGATCCATCTGAATTTCAAATAACATTAAACAAATCATAGATATACAATAGGTTTACTGGGAAAGTTCAAATGCTTCCTTCTTCATTCCCTATTTTTATTTTTTTCTCTCAATATGACTCAACCTGAAAGAAAAGCTTGTTAATGAATGAGTAGATTTTGAGTACAAAGTTTGCCTGGTTATGACATACGGTCGCAGTAACCTTATTTTGCCTGAATGTCGACTAACCATTCATTTATACATCAACTGAGATCTGAAAATTTGACATAAAATTGAATCTAGTTATTCAAGCAGAACAAATATTCAAAAGTTACCAAAATTTGCCTGGATGCTAATATACCATCAGGGATACACAGTTATGCAAGGTTTGATCTTCAATGTGCAGTAACTGAGCTCTGAACTCATCCAAGAGCAAATGGAATATGTAGTTCAATTACACAGATAAACAAATACAGAAGCAAAACAGGTCAAATGCCTCAATTCTTTCAGGATGCTAAAAATGCTAATGTTCCATCATAAATGCATAATATGCAAGACTTGATGATCCTACATGTACTACTTTAATAAATTTACTGAGATCTGAACTTGTCCAATAAAGTTGAATGGAAATGGATAAAGCGGAAAATGTAGGACCAAGTGACCACATGCAAATTTACATTGACACTGACGTAAATATACCATAAGATCAGAGAAAGGTCTGATGATCCTGTGTTAGTCAAGCAAACAGAAAATATATTTATAAGAGACATTACTTTCTTAGAGGCTATGAAGAAACCCAAGATGCACCTGTGTACCTACTCTGTGTAGTAGCTGAGATATACATGTATATTCTCCTCGTTGAAGAGAACGAAAAATAAGCAGCATAACGAAAAATTGTCTCTAATTTTGTATCTACAAATCTTCAAATCAGTAAACCAACTAATGTTCTATTGGTGATTAACCTCTCCCCATAAATTAGGTAAAATCTAATCAACAGTTTATAATACATCAGAAACACTTGTAGGGTGATTGCCTAAGTTATACTAATACTGATAATTATATATAATGTTCATATAATTGTATAAAATTTCAAAAAGAAGGGTGCTTTAAGAGACTAAATTTTGAATTTGAAATACACAGAAATGACCTTTATGCCTTATATATTTATGGATAAATCTAATTGAAAATAGGACTGCATAAAATTCAAGCACAATTAGATTTATAATATATCTTTGAATGGACTTATTTTTAGACAGAAGTCTAAGTTATATAACATAGCTCCAAGTCAAAATACAAGTACATACTACATGCATGTAAACAATTTTTTTGCAAAATAACATTATATTTACTGAATGAATCATCAGATTTAAATGAATGTTTTGTGTATAAAAATTCATAAATCATCTAGTCTATAATTTATGGAAAATGAGTTTAAATTCAGTTGTATGCATCAACATTTTCTACTACATAATATAGAAATGCAAACAGCATAATAATGAGAGTAATTTTAAAGTTTTTGTTGATGTGTTTACATGACCAACTCACTAACAAATTGACAATTCCAGATTTGGTGTTGATATCCAGGAAATCTGTCACTTTCATATCCCTTTTTTTCACTCAATGAATTCATTAAATAATTTGTATTTTATTCAGAAAAAAAGTTTGATACAAATGTAGTTTACCCTTTGAATACAAGTTTCTTTCATTTTTTGTGAAAAAAGAAAACAATCTGTGTAAAAGTTTTGTTAGATAAAACTAGAGCTATTTCTCAGCAAAGTGGAGTGAAGCTTAACCAGTTGGTA
>MJUU01041436.1:247094-259870 GCA_002080025.1 Modiolus philippinarum
CATGATTGACTTACATTCAAGTTTGGGTCCGAGTTCAGATTTAAGTAACTGTACATGGTAGGATCATCTAACCTTGCATGTGCATACATCTTTGGCAGTAGGTCAGCATCCAGGCAAAATTAGGTCACTTTTCCGTTTATGTCGGAATTCAGGTCTCGATAACTGTACATGGTAAGATCATCTAGCCTTTGTATACATGCATAAGGGATGGTGAATGAGCACCCTGGCCAAATTGGGTTTCTGTGTCCATGTGCCATAACGAGGCGAACTTTGTAATCGTTGATTACCTATGTTTCTCTTTTACTTTGAAAGTGTGGGGATGATTTTATTTGTAAAGACTTTAGACTTGACATAGATCATCTAAGATGTGTTGTAACATGTTAACCATCTTCCGATCTGCCTTGCTAAATTTATGTAGCTACTACTTGCTAATGATGCTCATACAGTACAGCCAGAGACTTACCGTGATAAATCACTGTGATAGACGTATCACTCTGCTTAGTGAAATGAGTATATTTTATTTCATGTTTGATCTATCAACATGCTTTCTTTTGCATTTAGAGTGATGCATTCTACCACTTGATATGCAAAAGAAATTATGTGGATAGATCAATCAGGAAAAAAGATATATTCATTTAAAAATTTAAAGTGATATGTCTTTCACAGTGATTTATCATGGTAAGTCTCTGGCTGTACTGTACCATGAATTTTAAGTATATTTCACTGTAGAAGAAATACTAGCTTTAGCTAACTGGGATGAATGTCCGAAGAGCTATTTTCACACTCCCCGCTTAGGCCAAAGTTGTGTTTTTCTCAGTTTTGCGTCCGCGTGCGGGTAGGTTTTTGCCGTTTTTGTGGTGAAAACAAACACAAAAGTTTTTTTTTTCGTTTCGTCAAAAAATTTGAAATTTTAATATACCGGAGATAACACTATACCTCAAATAGTTTCTTTCCCCTACAAAATATTCCCCCGTAGAAAAGAAAACATAATGGTTGGAAATTTTAATATACCAGAGATAACACTATACCTCAATTAGTTTCTTTCCCCTATAAAATATTCCCCCGTAGAAAAGAAAACATAATGGTTGGAAAAATATGCACATATTTTGTACGAAACGCAAGTAGCATCTATCATGTCTATGAAATTGGAGACTGAGGCATTTTACCTAATTCAGCTTTAGAACGGCTTTTATCTCGAGTATTTTGATATATTCAACCCTTTAAAAATGATTTATCATTTATACTCAGGTACACAGTATCCATTCTATGTATGAGAAAATCTTAATATGTGCACAGAATTTTGTGGTTTTTTTTTCTGTGTGTCTCCTTGCTGGCTGGTAGGTTTTCAGAAAATGAGTTGATGCAAAACGAAGAAAAAAACAGACACAGCCTTACTTCAAGAATGTAGACCTTGAGTGAGGGTATGAATGCCATTCATTGTTGTCTCGCCTGCGGCGAAAGTCGCTGAAGGCGAGACATAGGTAGACGGGGACGGCGGTGGCGGCGGCGTAAACTTTTTTCTAAAACCTTCATAACTTTTCAAGGGTAATATATACAAACATCATCTTTGGTCCACAGCACCACCAAGTGATGACCTTTCCAGCAGCATATACATGTATTTTGGATGACCTTGACCTTGTTTTCATGGTTCAATAAGCACATAAACATTGCGACATAGTTTCACATTCAAGTCCTTTTCTCAGGAACTGTAACACCTAGACTTGTCATATTTGGTCTATAGTGAGATCTATATGGGTACACGGCAGTCTGACACCTGTTGTGTTGCCTTGACCTCAATTGCATGGTTCAGTGAACTTAGAAAATCTGCGACATAGTTTCACATTCAAGTCCTTTTCTCAGTAACTGTTACACCTAGACCCGTCATATTTTGTTTGTAGGGAGATCTATATGGGTACACGCCAGTCTGACACCTGTCATGTTTCTTTGACCTCAATTTCATGGTTCAGTGACTTTGTTAAATTTTCACATTCATGTCTATTTCTCAGCAACTGTAGCCTCTAGACTCACAATATTTGTCCTATAGCAAGATTTATTTGGGTATATGCCAGTCTGACATTTGTCATGTGACCTTGACCTCAATTTCACGGTCTAGTGGCCATGTTAAGTTTTTCTGCTTAAGTCCATTTCTCAATTACTAGAAGTGGTAGGTTGATAATATATAGTATGTAGGTTGGTCTTGGGTAGTACATGTCAGTCTGGCAGGTGACTTTTGTCCTTGACCTCAATTTCACGGTCTAGTGGCCACGTTAAGTTTTTCTGCTTAAGTCCATTTCTGAATAACTAAAAGTGGTAGGTTGATAATATTTGGTATGTAGGTTGGTCTTGGGTAGTACATGTCAGTCTGGCGGGTGACTTTTGTCCTTGATCTCAATTTCACAGTCTAGTGAGCATGTACACTCTTCTGATTAGTTCACTTAGATTTCATATCAATTTAGAGTCCAGCAGGGACAGGCGAGACATCCTTTAGGGTCATCACTTGTTATATATTTAATTAACTGTCAAACGCCTATTTTCAGCTATCGTTACTGTCAAATGTGTCAAAATTTTACTGTTAATCATCAAAAGGCATGATTCGTGAAATTACTTGAATTTCATACCGCTATCGTGATTTGGATAAAAAAATATATCGTCATTTGTCAAAACATTTTTTGGTAGAAATATCTCGCAAATTTATCATGAGGGCATAAATTTTACCGTTAACGTCATTTGACATAATTTTTTACCGTTAACCGTCATAAGGGTACACCCGATCCTACCCTCTTAAATGCTAGGATGGTCATACTTGGAATATGATTTGCATACAGGTAACATATTTGTAGATACTTGGACCTTGACTTTGCCCTGAGGGCATTTAAAAAAAAAGGTTTAGATTTAGGGATTTTCACTCAAATTACCAAAATATGCATTAAGGCCATTTACATCCACAAAATATGCATACATATGTAAATGTGCCCACATGCAAATTTACACTCATATGTGAATAAGCAAATTTGCTAAGCATTTTCCTGAGTTATTTCTAAGGGTACGTATTTTTAACAAAATTAATCTAAAAATCTGTAAGAATTCTTTAATTGAATACAACTGAATTGAAATATGCCTAACAACCATTTTATTGTCTCGCCTGCAACTAAAGTCGTTGAAAACGAGACATAGGTATTACTCTCTTGCGTCATCAGCGTCATAAACTTTCTTAAAACCTTAATAACTTTTTAAGTATATTACTTATATGCAACATCTTTTGTCCACAGGTAGCTTATGGTGTAAGCTTTCCAGCAACACATGTTTCAGATGACCTTGACCTTGTCTTCATGGTTCAATGACTTTATAAAAACTGCAACATAGTTTCATATTCAAGTTGATTTCTCTGGATTTGTAATACATTTATAGATCCATTATACATTGTATTTAGTGTGTTGATATATCTTAGTGGGTACATGCCAGTCTGACACTTGTCAGTTGACCTCGACCTCATTTGCATCATTTCATAAATTTTGCAGCATTTTTTGTGTCAATTTCTGAGGCATTGGAATGTATAGACATATTATTTTTGTCTATTACTACATCCAGGCAGATGTGTGCCAATCTGACACCTATCATGAAGCCTTGACCCCAATTTTATGGTTCATTGACTTTGATCCCTTTTCTACTTGAATACTTATTTCTCTGTAACTACATGTAGAAAAACTAGATTCATCATATTTGATGTATATTGCTACATCTAGGTGGGTGCATGCTAGTCTGACACCTGTCATTTAACCTTGACCTTAATTTTTGGTTCATTGACTTTGAACATTTCTTTACTTTAATGCTTTTTTCATTGTAGCTATGATACCTATATAAAGTCATCACATTTGGTCTATTGCTACATCTAGATGGGTGCTTGCCAGTCTGACATCTGCCATGTAGCCTTGACCTTAATTTTATGGTTCATTGACTTTGATCATTTCTCTGTAACTAGAACACTTACATGCATTATATTTTTTTTCTAATGCTACATCTTATATATTCTAGGTAGGCACATGCCAGTCTGACACATGTCATGTAGCCTTGACTTAAATTTATTGGTTCATTTTCTTGGTCTATTTACTTTGATTATTCTCTGTAATTAGAACACTTACAGGCTTTTTATTTGGTCTATTGTTACATCTAGGTGTGCAAATGCCAGTCTGATACCTGTCATGTAGACATGACTAATTATTTTGATAAAGATATGCATATTTACAGGCGAGACGTTTCTGTGTCTACACTTGTTTAACAAGCGTCTCCTTATTCTTCATCCTGTCATATATAGCGCTAATTCTAAGAAATTGAAAGCTCCAGATAGTTGTTTTATTTTTTCAGGGCAACTTACATGTAATATTGCTGAGGGAGAAAAATCCAATCAAAGAGTGGGACGAGTGGGGTTCTAAATCAAGTTTTAACTGTACCTATTTGAGAAAATACACTCATACATTTGTATTAATGCTTACCCCTCCTCCTGACTGCTAGAAGTTAAATCCAACCCTATGTATTCTTTAGAATTGCATTTACATGCACATTAAAATAATTCAGAAGACTAAGTAAATTTACACATAATAATTTACATCTGGTCGGGAGTTGATGAAACTTTGCATACGTATGCATTTGCATTTACATGCAGTTTTTGCAGACCTATGTATTTTTACATATATATGCAAAAATACGAATATATGTATATCTGTGCATATAAATGGGGCTTTAGTCTGACATTTACAGTTTTACCATATGAGAAGAATATACATGTATGCATGAGACAAATAAAAAAATATAATAAGTCCACAATACCCATTCTGTTTGATCAATTTATTGCAGTTTTACATGATGAATGTATATAACTTGGATAACAAAATACATGTATCATAAAAATGAATGAATAGATAAATATAATGTAATATAACATGTCAAAAAACATTATTTTAATATTACAAAATGAAAAACAAGACGTGTTTGTGAAACACTACATATAGCCCCCAGCACCAATTTTATTAGTTTAATAAACTTAATATTTGGTTAGCGTTATCTTTCTTTACATACAAAACAGATGAAAATTTAAATCTGTGACCTTGACCTTTGACCTGACCTAATTTTTTGGGCACATTTATGCTCCTCTTGTCAAGATCTATACACCTGCCAAGTATGATAAATCTATCTTTGATAGGTTTTGGATGCACGAACAGACAGACAGACAGGACAGATGCTCCCGATCCTTGACCTGGGGCCATAGAAAATTAAACATTTACTATTGGCTTTGTTGTATGGAAGGCTATAGTATGAGGAATGTCTGTTGGATGGTAGGAAGGGTTAATTAGTGTAGTTTTTTTGTTAAATCAAATCCTCTTACAGCTTTCACTAAAAATGTACAACTTTACAGAATGTTTCCTTATAGACTGAAGATGTGTACATCACCATAATCAGTTTTATTGAAATTTTGAGTCGAGGGAATGTTTATTTATAAATAGAACGTGAACAATTAGTCCAAGAATTTTCACCATAGGTATTTTCCTTGATTTTGGAACTGGCTTTATCAACAATTGTATGGTTTGATGTTTCCTGCTCTACCTTCAGCGGTTGATATTATCCCAACAGAGAATTAGATATACTTCATTCAACTTTTGGAAATATACAGTCAGACATGTTTAAAGTGAAACTCAACTCAAAATGAACTGTCTAAACCAGATATCTTTTGTTTCTGTGATACCCACGTGTTGTCAGTATACTAGTGTTTTATTTAACACCTTTTCTACATTATATTTCATGGTGAACCAAATTTATATTTTGTACAGTTCTCAAAAACATGAGAATCATATAACTTTTATGCTGCATTCAGAAGTCAAAAAAAAAATTTGCATATTAGATATGCATTACATATGAATGCAACATTCAAATGTTGTAAGTCAAGCAATTAATTGAAACATACCGGTAGTTAAATAGGCATCAAATGCAAATCAGATCGAATTACATGTGAACTCAGTGTCAAAAAGTTTTCTGTACATTCTTCAATTGATGTGGCCGACAATGATAGTCAGTGATCATTTCTGGAACTATGCATAAATGTATTTTAGGGATTTTGTCCCATGTAAATTTATATTACAGTGTATCCTTTTATTTTTTAATACAGTATATATATAGTTTTGAAAAAAAGAACTTTATTTGGTAACATGAACTTCATTACTAGATTACCGGTAAGCTTAAAAATATGTATTATTGCATAAATAAATAAGTACACATTTTAATTTGATCTTGTGATTAATGTAGCACAGTTAATCAATACATTTTGTACAGACATCACAATAAATGTTTTTTGAATACACCTTCCATACAAACTTGTAGCACCATTTTAACATTGTATCTTTTTCATCAGTGTAACACTACAAGTTTTCTGACTTGGCTGACATCTTTTTTTAGTTTATCTTCTTGTAATTTAAGTTTTCCTTCCACGACACGTTTAGCATTACTGATGCTGTCGTGTACAGACGTGAATCCTTCACGGAATTCATTTTTAGCTGTCTGTAGTTGTGCTTGGTGATGTCTTGTATATTCATTTAGTCTTTGTATGACAGTGTTGTCAATTACCTGTTAAATAGAAACCAAACCAAATATGGAAATAAGAATTTTATTATTAGCTCTAGATCTCCTGTTGTCACAGATAGTAGTAAAGATGTGTACAAGGGGCAATAACTCTTTTTTTTTCTTTTTTTTCTTTAGTTTTAATTATTTTGATAAATCTGCTAATTTTTGTTGTTTGAACTTGCAAAAAAACAGTGTAAAATTCAAGTGTGTGGAATTATAGGCTTGGCTAAGGTTTTGAAATTGTCTGAATTAAAAAATCAGTTGACTGAAAATGGTCTCCAAAATATCAACATTGTACAAGTGTAAAGAACATACATGTGCAGGGAAAGAAAGTAGTTGGGTCCCAATAGACAACAATCTTTAATATTATGGCATTAAGCTGATTTCTGAACAAAAAATACCTGTTTACAGTATAGCTCTTTTCTAAAAGTATAGGTTTGAAAATAAAAGTCTTATATAAGTTATTCCCCTTCTTTGGTATGTTATGGTATTAATTCAAGTTTTCTATTTTAAAGAGCAATTGCCAAATTTAACATTGAAAAGATTGTGAGTAAATGCACATATTAAAATACAAATACATGGTAAAATCAAGTAATGGACCAATGCTTATATTATTAATCTGCATCTTGACGTCACCATGAAGCAAATATTTCTTTCAATTTTATGGAAATTATTTGGCTGTATCCCTGAAGATGGCTGATTCAAGTTTACTCGGTGTTAAACGTACACATGTACATACTTGATGCAGGTTGTTTATAACTTGTCTGTCCCTGAAGACAGCTGATTCAAGTTTACTCTGTGTTGAACGTACACATGTACATACTCGATGCAGGTTGTTTATAACTTGTCTATCCCTGGGGACAGCTGATTCAAGTTTAATCTGTGTGAAATGTACCCATGTACATACTTGATTCAGATTGTTTATAACTTGTCTGTCCCTGAAGACAGCTGATTCAAGTTTACTCTGTGTTAAACGTACACATGCACATACTCGATGCAGGTTGTTTATAACTTGTCTATCCCTGGGGACAGCTGATTCAAGTTTACTCTGTGTGAAATGTACACATGTACATACTTGATTCAGATTTTGTTTATAACTTGTCTGTCCCTGAAGACAGCTGATTCAAGTTTACTCTGTGTTGAAGGTACACATGTACATACTCGATGCAGATTGTTGATAACTTTTCTGTCCCTTGGGATGGCTGATTCAAGTTTTCATCTGTGTTAAATGTACACATGTACATACTTGATGCAGATTTTTTATAACTTGTCTGTCCCTGGTGACGGCTGATTCAAGTTTTCATCTGTGTTAAATGTACACATGTACATACTTGATGCAGATTGTTTATAACTTGTCTGTCCTTGGGGACAGCTGATTCAAGTTTATTCTGTGTTAAACATACACATGTTCATACTTAATGCAGATTGTTTATAACATGTCTATCCCTGGAGACAGCTGATTCAAGTTTTCATCTGTGTTAAACGTAAACATGTACATACTTGATGCAGATTGTTTATCACTTATCTGTCCCTGGAGACGACTGATTCAAGATAAGTTTGTATTAAACCTAAACATGTACATACTTGATGCAGATTGTTTATAACTTGTCTGTCCCTGGAGACAGTCCCTGGACACAGCTGATTCAAGTTTACTTTGTGTTAAACCTAAACATGTACATACTCGATGCAGATTGTTTATAACTTGTCTGTCCCTGGAGACAGCTGATTCTAGTTCACTTTGTGTTAAACCTAAACTTGTACATACTTGATGCAGATTGTTTAAAAACTGTCTGTCTCTGGAGACGGCTGATTCAAGTTTACTCAGTCTGTCCTGTATGGAAAACACATTATCTTCAAGTCTACTCTCTAACTTTCCCTGCAAACAGACAGATAAAATTTGTAGTTAAGAGCTTGTATATTTATTTTGATGACAGAGCAGTTTATTGTCATCTTGACTGAACATCACAATTGATAGAACTACAGTCCCAGTACTCCCATGTAGGAACCTGTCTTTGCAAATACAGTGCATCCTTGTTTTATTGCCACTTTTGGGACCAGGTTTAATTTTGGCGATAAGTGAGGGTGGTGATACATTGAAGGAGAAAATATGTGACTTTTTAAAAAATGTTCCTTGAAAGTGAGGGACCGTCATTACAGAGGGGTGGAATAACGAGTGAACACTGTATACAGTACAGCCAGAAACTTACCATGATAAATCACTGTGATAGACATCACTCTGCTTAGTGAAATGTGAATATTTTATTTCCTATATGATATATCAACATGTTTTTTTTTTTGCATTTAAAGTGATGCAGTATACGACTTGACATGCAAAAAAATGAGGTTGATAGGTCAAGCAGGACAACAATTATATTAATTTAAAAATTTATAGTGATATGTCTCTATCACAGTGATTCATCACGGTTAGGTTCTGGCTGTACTGTAGCTTTCTTTATAATCAGAAGAGACCAGTGGCTTGAACTTCAATATCTCGAACACCATGGATTTCTTGAACCCTGTTGGTTGTTGCTTTATTCTTGTTCAAACTGTTTTCATCAGTCCCTTTGGTGTTCAACCTATCGAAGTACGACAGTACTGATTATCTATTTCAAGTGTGCATTTCTTTATTGTTTTGTATGGACTTCAAATATGTTAGCACCCCACTGTGCAGATTATTTTGATTTTAAGGTTCCAAAGCCTGTCCGACTTAATAAAATTTGAGAATATGTCATTTGTGCATATCTTTTGTAAGAACATTTATTTTGATAAAGAGAACTATCTTTAAAATGTAATAATCATTTATCCGATAGGTATCACAGTCTCTGATATAGAAATAAATGACATTTTAATACTGATGTTGATATTACATTCACTGAATAAGGTCAGAATACCACTGAATAATTTATGTATTAGCTGGTATTTCACAACAGAATGCTGCAAAAATGGTCAATTTGTTCTGTCTTCTTAAACAATGATAATCTGGATCCACAATAGAATTAGTTCTACCTGAGAGTTCTACACATTAATGTATTATAAGGAAATTAAATGAATAGAAATTACATAAATAATTGATCAATTTATTAAGGTACATGTTCTGTGAATCGGGTTGTTTATTACAACTAAGAAATTCATTAAATATTAATCATGATAGGTAATTTCTTAATCTACATGAAGGTTGAAGGTTTTGATTTTTGGATAGATTAGTTTAAAAGGTAAAAATGCACTTGAATTTTTTGTTTTTTGGGGGATATCAAATGAGCATTTTTCTCGGTTTCTGAATTTATTCACATGATTCATTCTGGTGCTTTTCTTAATGAAACATTAATTTTGATTGGTTAGCTTCAAAATTTATCATACCATCAATTACATGATTGATTGTTGTGGGTACATGATGTATAAAAAAGAAAAATGGCCATGTGCAATGTACGAAAATAGCCCATAAATCAAAATTGGTGTGTACTTTGTATGAAGCACGTAAGAATGTACAAAAAATAATTAAGATCTGTATGATGTAAGAAAAATAGAAATGGTTGTGTATGTTGAAAATAACCTTTTAAAGCCAGCTATACAGATTTTGTTTTCAAGTAATGCATAAAAATATGTAAGCTTTAAAAAATTTTCCTCCAGTAACCTATGACAAATTTGCAAAACTGGAAGTTATATATAACTAGTACCTTCTTTCTCAAAAACAAAGGAGATTCCTATGTGACATTGCATTTGTAAATGTCGTCATATTCGAAGAAAATATTGACGTCTTTTCTACTTACTATTATCTCCCTTGAAACTGTTGAAAAATGCCTTTAACACTAAAACTTATTTGATACATTTGTTGATATTGCATCAAATATAATTTGTTTGTTTTAATAATATATGTATGAAGAACAACAATAAAAGTACTCTTTGGAAGTTTTTTTATGTACATTTACACAATATCTTTTTATTATTAGTTGTTAATTGAAAATGTCAGTACATTGTTACATATTATGCATTAAACAAGATATTTGCTTTTGATCCAAAAGTCTGACTTTTGACAAGACTTAAAATTCACAATAAGTGAGGAAGAAACAGATTTTTTGCTTGGATCATATAGATGTATAAATATAAGGTAGCCAAGTTTTTGTCTTGCCTGGGATGAATGTAGCAAAGCCAGACATAGCGATCATAGAGCGTCATTAACATTTGGTTAACCCATATTTTAATTTTTTTTTTTAACTTCTATAACTTTCTCAAATTATATTCAATATCAATGAAATTTTGACATGGTATTCAGTATAACTTCTTTATTGTATCCCAAGTTTATTTTTTGAAAAAAAAATATTCCAATTTTTCTGTGTTTTTCCATTAGTTGGACTTAGTTTTTTGTCTCGCCCACGACGAAAGTCGCAAAAGCCAGACATATGCATGCAAAGTATGACGACAGTGACGGAATTAACTTTTACTAAATGCAGAATCTTTTGAAAACCCTTTGATGTAGGAACATCATATTTGGTCCAGTGGTAGTACTAATCAAGTGCTACCTGACGGACATAACGTTATGTGACCTTGACCTCAATTTCATGGTCTAGTGGCCACGTTAAGTTTTTCTGCTTAAGTCCATTTCTCAATAACTAGAAGTGGTAGGTTGATAATATTTGTTATGTAGGTTGGTCTTGGGCCTTTACCTCAATTTCACGGTCTAATGGCCATGTTAAGTTTTTCTGCTTAAGTCCATTTCTCAATAACTAGAAGTGGTGGGCTCATTATATTTGGTCTGTAGGTTGGTCTTGGGTAGTACATGTCAGACTGGCAGGTGACTTTTGTCCTTGACCTCAATTTCACGGTCTAGTGGCCATGTTAAGTTTTTCTGCTTAAGTCCATTTCTCATTAACAAGAAGTGGTAGGTTGATGATATTTGGTATGCAGGTTGGTCTTGGGTAGTACATGTCAGTCTGGCAGGTGACTTTTGTCCTTGACCTCAATTTCACGGTCTAGTGGCCACGTTAAGTTTTTCTGCTTAAGTCCATTTCTCAATAACTAGAAGTGGAATGTTGATATTTGGTATGTAGGTTGGTCTTGGGAAGTACATGTCAGTCTGGCGGATGACTTTTGTCCTTGACCTCAATTTCACGGTCTAGTGGCCACGTTAAGTTTTTCTGCTTAAGTCCATTTCTCAATAACTAGAAGTGGTAGGTTGATAATATTTGGTATGTAGGTTGGTCTTGGGTAGTACATGTCAGTCTGGCAGGTAACTTTTGTCCTTGACCTCAATTTCACGGTCTAATGGCCATGTTAAGTTTTTCTGCTTAAGTCCATTTTTCAATAACTAGAACTTGTAGGTTGATAATATTTGGTATGTAGGTTGGTCTTGGGTAGTACATGTCAGTCAAGCACTTTACTTTTGTCCTTGACCTCAATTTCAGGGTCTAGTGGCCATCTTAAGTTTTTCTGCTTAAGTCCATATCTCAATACCTAGAAGTGGTAGGTTGATAATATTTGGTATATAGGTTGGTCTTAGGTAGTACATGTCAGTCTGGCAGGTGACTTTTGTCCTTGACCTCAATTTCATGGTCTAGTGGCCACGTCAAGTTTTTCTGCTTAAGTCCATTTCTCAATAACCAGAAGTGGAATGTTGATAATATTTGGTATGTAGGTTGGTCTTGGGAAGTACATGTCAGTCTGGTGGGTGACTTTTGTCCTTGACCTAAATTTCACGGTCTAGTGGCCACATTAAGATTTTCTGCTTAAGTCCATTTCTCAATAACTAGAAGTGGTAGGTTGATAATATTTGGTATGTAGATTGGTCTTGGGTAGTACATGTCAGTCTGGCACTTTACTTTTGTCCTTGACCTCAATTTCACGGTCTAGTGGCCATGTAAAGTTTTTCTGCTTAAGTCCATATCTCAATACCTAGAAGTTGTAGGTTGATAATATTTGGTATATAGGTTGGTCTTGTGTAGTACATGTCAGTCTGGCAAGTGAAATTGTCCTTGACCTCAATTTCACGGTCTAGTGGCCACGTTAAGTTTTTCTGCTTAAGTCCATATCTCAATACCTAGAAGTGGTAGGTTGATAATATTTTGTATATAGGTTGGTCTTGGGTAGTACATGTCAGTCTGGCAGGTGACTTTTGTCCTTGACCTCAATTTCACGGTCTAGTGGCCACGTTAAGTTTTTCTGCTTAAGTCCAT
>MJUU01041436.1:271696-284270 GCA_002080025.1 Modiolus philippinarum
GATGGGATTTTTTTCTTTGGATTCTACTTGATGTAAGCTTTCAGAAGTATTCAACGGATTTGATGTAGCTCTTGCCGTTCCCGAGCTATGAGGGGCCGAAGGGGGCCAAAATCCTAAATTTACAGATTACCTTAAATTTTTATTTTTCATCGCATTTGGATGGGATTTTTTTCTTTTGATTCCTCTTGATATAAGCTTTCAGCATCATGTCAATGGATTGGGCGTAGCTCTTACCATTTCTGAGCTATAGAGGGTCAAAGAGGAATCATAAGGAGTCATAAGGGCTAATTTTTATTTTCCCTAGTTTGTGTCCAGCTAATTTCTTGGTCAATCTCCTTATTGCGTCCATCTAATTATTGTGTCAAGCCCTTTCCTATGTCCATACTCACTTTAAATTACACTTTTTCAAATTTCAGTGGACGACATGCTGCGGTCGTATCATGCTGCACTCGGCGTAGCCCTTTATTTATTTAAGTGGCAATCATATAATGTTTAATGACTTTGAATTGTTTCCACTAATTCACTTAAAAATTTATACCTTACTTCATGTCCGATTTTTTACTAGTTGGATCCGGAATTTTTATTGGCTCCTAAAGTTTGTGCTAGTACATGTGCTTAAAACTACATGTACTTTGAGGCCTGCTTGGAAAATTGGAGTTACTTCCCCTTACATTTGAAATTTTTCAATTACATATTTTGGTCTATATTTTGTATTTGAATAAGCAATGAATTAGACTCAAGTCTAGTCATGAATACTAATATGTAATATATTCAGCAATCATAAAGGTCTTTAGTAAATATATTTGACATTCATTTAAATTCTATAAAATTAATACATATATTACCTAAGTGAAATGCCATGACTTCTACCCTTTCACTTTAATTTGGTTTTTGATGATGTCAAGTTTTGTAGTTGAAAGTAATAAGCAATATTTATTATAAATAATTGTTGGGTTTTTTTTTTTTGAAAACTGATAAAAATTTGTATATTGTGCAATTAGTCAAGATAAGTAATCAAGAAAAGGATTTAGTAGATAATAGATATAAAAACAAAAGCTATGAGAAAGGTCAACAATCCGGGAACAGAAAATGAAACTCTCACTAAAAGAAATACCTTTTACACATGCTTAAGTCGGGAAATTGATCCCAAGGTCTCATTTAATGCAAAAGTTATATTTTATCATAAGGGCCCATGGCAGAAAGTGTCATTTCCCCTTTTGCAATCAGTCTGTCCATGTGTGGATATGTGAATCTGTCCATCCATAACAAATTATGTCTGGGCTATAACTGTCTTTTGAGGTTGACTCTTGGTATTTCGTTGTAGATATACTTCATAACAATGTATCATGTACCATAATTGGTGACCATTGACCTTAAACTTTGTTCTGAAGGTCAGATTATTGTTTTGTCATGTCTGGGCTGTATTTAGATAGGCTTTAGATTTTAGGCATGAAGATAGATCCCTTCTATTGACTATTTGAATTGAACTTTGTCTCTAAGGTCAGATTATTTGTTTCTTAGTGACAAAGTCATGTCTAGGCCATATCTTTTGTATGTACAGTTATTTTGGTATTTGGCATGCAGATAGATAACTTAATTCAATACAATGCCTTTTCCATGGTTTGTGACCTTTTACCTTTGACTTTTTTGTCAAGGTAGGATTTTTGCTTTCTGAATGACAAAGTTGTGTCTGGGCTATAACCTTTCTGTCTATGGCGGGATGTTGATAGATCACTACAAGTCATTGTGTTGTGTACATGTACCATTGTTAGTTACTCTTGAACTTAGAATTTTGGGTTAAATTGCTGTTCAGCTGACCGTAAGAGACGGTTGCTATCTAGTTTAGAATTATTATTTTAATGAATTCTATCACTTACTTTCCATTTTGCATGTAATTTTAACATGCTTCATTAGCTATAGAGACAGACCCATGTGCTATTTTATGATATCATAGTCCATTTCTTCACAAGAACGTTACGGAAAGTGCACAAAATGTCACGAAAACTATGCAAATGATGCTGTCTCTTAAGGTCACTTGAAATACAAAATGATGTGTTTTTTCCAAATAAGAACCAAAATAATTTATGGAAGTCATGGTATGTTGATATTTTGCCACAGTCCAACATTAAAACTGCAAATTCAACCCCTAGCTACTGCTTGGGGTAAATGTACAGCAAATGTAATGCCTTGCCCATTGTAGAATATGCGATATACCATTAAAATTATTTTTTTAAGCATAGAACCCAATTATTATCAATCACAAAGAGACAGAGAGTTATGAGGTATGCAATCAAACTTCAATTATAATGCTTTTTAGTCTTTCAATTTTCCTATTAAAAAGAATAAGTTATGCTGCAGCCCTTTTTAAAGCATTCTCAAGTCTTGCTTTTTTATATCATTAAAACCCAGCAATTACAATATACCCGTTATTATCTCCTGTTCTTTATTATTACAAATAAAATATAATTCATATCTATGAGTGCTTTTCAATTCTCAAACCATACATATTATTATTTTGGTATTGATCTGGGATAGAAGTTTTAGAAGAAATATATATGTTTAAGTTGTATATAGTAATTTTAAATTCTTATGTATACTTATTTCAGATAAAATGTTTTTAATAACATTAACAAAACCCATCTTTAGAAGACTGTTTGCATACAAACCTAGTATTTAAAAGATTCTCAAGATGTTGATAATCGGTTGAAAGTGACGGAAGATTATTATAGTACAATTTATACCTTGTCTTGTATTTGATTTTACTATTACATGTTCACATGACCTGAAGGGTCGCGTGAGCTGTTGACATTACTAGGTATCCTTCTGCAAAGCTTTTATTATGCCCCAGATACAGAATTAGGGCAATTCTTTCAAACATTTGAGATAAATTTTGAACTATGAAAGATAGACTTTTCTTATTTGGCATGTGTTTAGGTTTAGTCCATAGGCACATAAATTTGCCAAAATAATTAGGTCAGGTCAAAGGTCAAAGGTCACAGAGATCAAAGCTAGTATATAATTTGGCCTTTTTCAAATATTTGACAATAGAATCTTTATTATACGCCCGTCGAAAGACGGACGTATTATGGTATACCCTCTGTCCGTCCGTTAACTTTTTGGTTTCCTGGGATTTTCTTTGTAACTGCTAGACATATTGATTTCATATTTGGTATATGAGTATATCTAGGTGAGATACAGATCAAGTATGAATTTGGTTCTGGTCGGTTGATTTTGTACAGAGTTATGGCCCTTTGACTTAGTGAAATTTTCGAAAATATAGGTTTCTGGAGTTTTTTACTTTAACCGCTTGGACTTTTTTTGAGAAACAAGAGGCCCAAAGTGTTCCAAATGGGATTTTTTTTTTCAATTTCTTTTTAATTTGACCAGTTTTACTGTCTGACAGTCACAAAGTCATTTTCCTTGACCTAATTTTATGGTCTAATAAATAATTTCATTTATGTGGTAGGGAAATGATATTTGGTACATAAGTGATGGGTATACTAAAAGTACTAGCAAATGACTCTACAATATAGCTTTCGATCTTGACCTAGATTTAATGTTCAGGTAATCATGTCACTAGTAAAAGTATTTGTAATTAGTTGTTAATTAGGGCCCGCCATGAAATGGCAGCACCCTATAGTAATCAGCCTTTCCGTCCGTCTGTCTGTCTGTCCGTCTGTCTGTCCGTCAGCGTTTTCTATGTCGTACCATAACTCAAGAATGCCTTCACCGATTTTTATGATTTTATTACTCAAAGTTGAACTTGACTAAAGGAAGCTCCCTTTCGTTTTTGAGGAAAATCAGAAAATGATTTTTGGGAAAAAACTTCATTTTTATATGAAAAAGTGCATATTTTGAGAATTAACTCTATTTCGTATGATAACTCAAGAATTCCTTCACCGATTTTTATGATTTTGATACTCAAGGCTGAACTTGACTAAAGGAAGCTCCCTTTCGTTTTTTAAGAAAATCGGAAAATGATTTTTGGGCAAAAAAGATGTTTTTATATGAAAAAGTGCATATTTTGAGAATTACCTCTATGTCGTATGATAACTCAAGAATACCTTCACCGATTTTTATGATTTTGCTACTCAAGCTTGAACTTGACTAAAGGAATCTCCCTTTTGTTTTTGAGGAAAATCAGAAAATGGTTTTTGGGAAAAAGCTTCGTTTTTATATGAAAAAGTGCATAGTTTGAAAATTAGCTCCATGTTGTATGGTAAATTGAAAATGCCTTTAAGGATTTAAATGATTTTGATACTCAAGGTTTTTCTTGACCAAAGGAAGCTCCCTTTCGTTTTTGAGGAAAATCTGAATACCATGAAATTCTGCAAACAGGTTTTTGGGACACACAAGGGGGCGGGGCCCTTTCTGACTTTGTCAGTATTCTAGTTATCCTTTCTATTTTCAAGTTATAGGAAAATTATATTATTTGGTATAGATGTCAGCAAAATGACATTTCCCTGGCCTAAATGTCACAGTCTTATTTGTCTTTGATAGTTCAGGACAGTTTGCCATATGGCTCTGACCTTATTTCTTGGTCAATTAAGTTTAAATTTTATGGTTTACATGACAGTCTCCAATATGGCTTTGACCCCAAATGGAGGAGGCATATCTTTTTGGTCTAAGCTTTGCAAACAATATGTTTTTTGTACTTTTTTTTGTATATCAGGAGTCAATGTTAACTTTTTAAGATCGATTCATGCGTTTACACTGGCGGAAAGATCGGTTCAAAAAAGATTGATCTTTTTAAGTCTAGGTCTATAGCTAGACTTTTTAAGTCCGCTTATTTTTTAATCGATTCAAATAAAGATCCATCTTTCCCGTTTACACTAGCATAAAGATCGATCTTTTTTGCATCGATTCTAAAAAGATCGGTTTTTTCATCTAGTGTAAACGGGGTCTAATTTTAGTTACTTTTTATATTCATTTTTTAAATGTTTGTTTTGTCATTGTATGGGAGGGAATGATGTACAATGGCAAAAATGCATTTACTAAATTTTTTTCAACATAATGAATTATTTTTTTATAAGTATATAATTAAGACTTACTTTATGATGGCTACAATATTTGTCTTGTCACTTTGTATTTAGGTCTCCTATCATCCTTAGAAACTTCTAATATTATTAACATTAGAGTTAGTTCTCTTATGAATTGGAATGTATTTCTCTTTGGTTTGCTTATGAGATGAGGCACTTGTGGGAAATAACAACTGTTTTGATGGTTTTCATATTTTTTATTTTACATCTATCAATTACATCTGAACAAAAATAGCATACAAGAAAGGTAGTAACTCTTTTTTTTTCAGAAATGGTAATTTATTTTTATAGAAATTTAGAATGGCTTAAGAGTATCCCTCTTTTCCTTAAATTATGAAAGATGTAAAGAATGGGATGAATAGAAGTTGCTATTAAACACCTTTCGCTATTTTGATTTCTTAATAATGCGATAGAAAGGACGCAAATAATGAAATGATCATTTGAATACACTCGGCTATATTCATTTCATATGTATTTATTTACTTCTAACAAAACATCTTTTGAATATTATTGAAATCAAGAAACTCGGGGTACCTGTAGTTTAATTTTGTCAAATGAATTTAAATTACCATAATTAAATTTTTTTTCTGACAATAAAATTTAATTTCTTTTCCCAAAATATTGATATGTGATATTTTTACTGATAATGTTAATATTTGATTTCTCATCTTTGTGCAAAATGTTTATTAATTTCAATAATGTATGTATTTAACATTTAGCCTTTCCTCATTTAAACAGGATATAAAACTTTTAATTGCAGAGTCATTTACACAAGACAACTTATTTTGTGTAGAATGTCAAAACTAATGATTTCTGTGTATTATGTGTAATACATTTATTTGGTCAGTAGAATATAAAAACTCATTATTTTTTTTCATTCAAGATTGTCAAATATTGAAAATTCCCTTTTTGGCCTCTTTCTGCTACACCCATAATGCATTTAATCGTAATAATACATTAAAGCATCATAAGCTCCTGATTTGGAGAAATACGTAAGTGAAATTCTAAATTATATATAGCATAAATAATGAGGCTTTATAAGGTATGTTTATTTCATTTTACAAATCAAGCAGACGGGATTGATAAGGATGGTTTTTGTTATGTATTCATCAAACCTCTCATGCTGAAGATTCTCGATTTAAAGACTCGGTAAACTGTAAATAACTAACATATATATACATCAGATAAATTGGTTGTTGTCAAGTACGATATTTTGTCTGTTTTCAGTTTATTGAACAAACAAATGTGCTATGATGTTTTAGAAAGAGTAAAAGCTTAGATTTTTTTAACAGAGTTGTTTCTTTTGAGTTCTAACATGTTATGGCCAAATTCTTTCTATGAAGTTTATTTTTTCTGTTGTAAATTTGCTGGTTTTAGTTAAAACTTTTTATGACAGACAAATATAATTTTTCAGTTTTTACCCTCGATCTCTATTACATTTTTATTATTCAGATGCACCTTAGTTTTGACAAATCAGGCAAATACGATACTTCTCAGTTCAGAATTTTTATGTCAGATTTCCAACTTTTCAGTTCTGACCTTTTGTCAGATTTCCCATTTTCAGTACTGACCTTGTTTGCCACATTTCCAACTGTTCAGTTCTGACCTTTAATGTCAGATTTTCAGCTTTTTAGTTCTGACCTTTTACGTTAATTGGATATTCCACTTTTCAGTTCTGACCTTTATGTCAGATATTCTACCTTTTTTGTCAGATTTCCTGATTTTCAGTCCTGACCTTTATGTTGGATATTCTATACAGTTACGACCTATTTTGTCAGATTTTCTACTTCTTAGTTTTCACCTTTTTATGCCAGATTCCTACTTTCCAGTTCTAACCTTTTACAATAGTTACAGATAAGGCTAAGTCTTTTAGCATGTAATTTGTATCACTAGCACCGGTATTTCTTAATAACCAAAATTTTTTTAGGTTGTATAATGCTATATATAAAGCAGACCAGAAATCTGGAAATTTTTCTACCAAATTCATCCATTTTTGGGTCACAACACATCATATTAAAATACAATTTTAAGTTTATCAGTTTCTTTTTTTCAGATCATATTATAAACAAAGCAAAAGATGACTCAAAGAGGAACACTTCCACAGTTACGTGCCCCTTATGACACAACTGACAATGACACAGATTACGGAAACAAAAGATATCGTAGAAGTCCCCAGAGTCATGATCAGAATCAGATTGTTCCGTACTCCCAAAATCAGGGGGGGCAAACACAACGGGAGTATCACAGTCGGGGACCATCAAGATTGGACCTTTTAGAAGAGAGACTAGCCCAACAGGAAAGAAGCCAGGCTACAATAATAGATAGGGCGTTTAAAATTAAGGAAGATGTTATAGACAGTTTGAATTTTACACATGGTACATGGCAGGATGAGAAACATGCTAGGAATATGCTTCAGGAACATATCCGTACAATTACTGCCATAGTAAATAAATTAAACGGAGACATAGCTGTAAGTAGATGTAGTTGTCTTCAGTTTTACATTTGAAGTCAAAAACCAAGATTTACAAATACAATTACATGTGACAACGCAAAATTGAAATGACAAAAGTAACCAAGCAAAATTGAAATGACAAAAGTAATCTTGGACAGTTTATTCACAAAATAAAGAAGTTGTAATATCACACAATCATAATTACAGTATATTGGAATAAAGAAACAATATAAGTCTGTCACCTTTAATCTTTAGCAAAATCATCAGAGAGTAATAGGATAAGGAAATAAGCTGTAATGAAGCTTATGCAAGTCCTTCTCCTCAGTTATCTGAAAGGCTTCAATGGTCTTTTACTTTTAAAAATATCATATTATTCAATTAGTATCGCCTAATATTGAAATGACAATTTTAGATCTTAAAATTGTATAAAGCAGGAAATACTGTATTTAACAAATAAAGAGATATGGTGTTAATGTACATGGGACAAATCCTACAAATAAATGGTAAGATTATCCCAAAACTGAACAACACTTTTATTGTTGTTCTTCATCTTGAAGTTAATTTGCTTAGGAAATAGGAAAATCACATTTTAAAAGCGAGATACAGATTCAAACTCAAACATAAATGAACATAAATTTGTAAACCGTTGAAATTTTAAATGTTAAGTCAAAATCTGAAATGTTAGTATGTATATATGTATATATATATACACAATTTTATATCTATATTCATATGGCACTTATTCCTATGAAAAATTTTCAGTTGTGTACAATTTTGTCTTTCTAGTCTCTTGAAGACCAAATCAGAGGAAGAGACAATGCAGCTATAAATACTAACTCAGCAGTAAAAAATCTGGAAATGCATCATGTAACATCACTGACAGATTTACGTGGAAGAATTGTCCGTTGTGATACCTCCATTTCTAAACTGTCTACAGAACTACGCAACTGTTCAGAATCAATAAAACAAATAAACGGCCAACAACAGGATCATCAAAACAGATTACTGGATAGAATACATAATTTGGAATCAAAGGTTTAAATCTATGTTATCTCCCTTTGTACATACAGTATATATATTATACACGCATTGAATGTATTATGGAGTGTACATAAAAAAACAGCATCCAGCAGTAGAGCTTGAAAATTTCTTAGTTCCCAGAGTTTTAATATTGTAAATTTTAAAAAAAAAGTTTTAGTTCATTCTTGTACCCAATACAAGGTTATGCAGTCCTAGATTAATTCTATGTTTAACGTAAAGGTAAGACCTCGAAATCTAAGAGATGGGAGGGAGAAATAAAACAAACAAAAATTTCAAACAAAACATTTGCTGTGATCTTTTACTAATTTTAATGTATAAATATGCTTTAGGACAGATTTCACACTTTTATTTTAAATTCTTGACTTATACATAAAACCTTTCATTCCACTTTCTTTTGCAAATCTTTCATTAATTTGATACCCAACTACTCAATTTGTAACAGATTGCAACTTCAACCCTAAAATTTGTGGATGTTACGATATTTTTTTTGTTTTCTATTTTCAAGAATTTTCAAAACCTACGACCGCAGGTGACATTAAACATAGAATTAATTTAGGATGGCCTTACTCTGTAAATCAAAGCATAGAATTCAAAAATATGTAGTAAATTACATCAACCAATTACTGGTAGACTGGATTATACAGAAAATTATAATTGCACATAGCTTGAGCTAGTACAAATTAAAATTGCACTTTATCTTATATTACTAGTGTTTTACAATGAAATATGACAGAAATACTACATAATACAGGGTATCTAATACAAAATGTTGTATCACCATGTGTCAACAAAAGCAAAAAGCCCGGACAAGCATCAAGTAGTTTCTCGACTAAAACTACAAAATAAGGTAATGTAAGGTGAGTAAAATGGTTTGAAATGCTTATTTTTGCATAAATATTAGATATACATATCATAAACAAATATGTGATGGTACAATATTAATATATGCGGCCTTATGTCTCACTGGAGACGAAGAGGATTAAGTAAGTTAGTAACAACATTAATATATTAAGTCTCGTCAGTTGATGATTCACTACTTGTCGCTTCCATGACTTGTAGTGATACTGATCATTCAACCGACTCTATCTGATGCAAGAAGTTGTACCATCTCACTATGTTTAAAATTTATATGGACTCTGATTTATAGTGACTCATATACTGTAAATTGTTATTTTAGCTAGTGCAAGTAAACAACTCACTGGATCGGACGAACAGTGAACAGAAGATGAAGTTACAACACTTAGAGGGTGACACTGGTCAACAAATGTCAATGTTAGACAGTAAAACTAAAAGTATGGTCGAGGATATGAGAAACATGATAAATTCATTCCAAGCTCATCAGGAAGGAGAGAGGGAAAAACTAGAATCACGATTGTTTGGACAGATAGAGAAGATATCAGCAGCTAAAGATTCTCTTATTGTAAGAATTATACTGTTACAAAAACTATAGTAGTTAATTTAACCTCATGTGGCAATCTTTAAGATCCATGCAAAGATAATTCTGTTAAATATGTATGGGAACATTTCAATGAAATAACAATCTAAAAAATAATAGATAGGTTTCATCAAGTTCTGTTATCAAAAATGGGATCATTTATAGTTACAGCCCTACATCACATCATAAAAATGGATATTGAACAAAAATAGCATACACTAATATATTGTACATTACAAACATAAATGAATCATCCAAATTTTTCATATTTCTTAGATTGTTAGAACACTTTGCCAGTTCATTTTATGTTTGTTGACAATCCCAATGGAGTAAAAAGACATTGATGAAGTATTGTTTGACATCATGAATTCTGCTCAAACTGGTGCTATGGGTTGTATTGAACTTACTATGAAATATGAGTAAAGCTCATTGTTGAAGGCCTCATGGTGACTTCATGATGAAGAACAACAATTAAAGCATTGTTCCATTGCTTGGTTTAACCATGTATTTGTAGAGACTTTGTCTCATGTGTATTTACTCCATATCCTTTCAATGTGTATTCAGGTTTATATCTGTAATCCCAAGTCATACAACAGCACTAAATCTTACCGAACAATTTTAACAACATGGTCACAAAAGCAGACAAAATAGTTAATGACCACCTAAACAAAGCAAAAGTTGAACCCACACACTGTAGCTAATTGTAATGGCTGCCTTAAAAAAACTTGAACTTGCACACCATTGACACAGCTTTAGAAAATATCTTGCAGCATTACTGAATGATAAACAAGTAGCATAAAATAAACATGTCAATAAATGACAAAGTACGAAGTTACTGTAACAGTAATTTATTTTCTGCATATTTACATGTATAATTTAACGTTTTCAAATACATGTTCTGATTCATCTGTCAAAAATCTCTCTCTGGTCCTTTCTTTGAAGTCACACTAGTAATACTAATCTCTTTATAATACATGTAGTAAGATTTCCATCTCTGACCTTTATCTTTTATTTTATTTTCTTCAATTATGAAGTAACTATTTATTTATAAATACTTTTACATGCATGTAGCCCACCACAGCACCTACCTCTCTGCCAGGTGAAATACGACACGCCCAGGTAACACCTGTGATATGTTTCTCTGTATTAACCCCACAAGCTCAGGTATAGTGTCTGTCCTATTTACCCACCTGTATGCCATTTCTCAAATAGTATATAAATGTGTTTGGTCATATTGATGTAGAAGCAATGTTTTCCCTGTCAATTAAAATTTGTTGTCATAGAATTTGAAGTGAGTTAAGTGATTTCATCTTTCAAATTGCATTACAGTTAAATTTTAATAGCCAAGAAAATAAAAAAAGGTAAAATCTGATTTAATCCCCCCCCCAAAAAAAAAATTGCTTCTTCAACATTTTGTTTTTTTAATTTTTTGGTTTTCTCTTTTATCCCTGATTTTATTTGTTAGTATAGATATTGTAAACTTTCCTGAATTAGATTGTGATACTTGTGTTTCTACTGTTGTAGATGAGTGATTTTTTATCGTGTCTATGTTTTGAAGTGTTTAATGTTGTAAACTGTTACAAATTGTCTATTATAAGATTTTGGTTTGTTTTCTTTGCTTGTATAAAAACCTATAAACCATATTTGCTTAGAAGTCTTTTTACCTGAGTATGCTTCTTAGTTCCATGAGAAAAGCATGGTTTGAATATCATTTATTTTGAGTAAGAAATAGTATATATGTACACCAGGTAAATGTTTTAGAATAAACTTACATATCATTATAGTTTTAACTTCTAAAACATTTTTTATTTGATCTTTTTTTTTCTTGAATCAACTTGGAGAGCAGGGGGTATATATTAGTGAGCTTTGCGGTATATAGTGATAATGGTGTATGTCCATTTGTTTGTTTGTCTGTCTGCTAAAGAGTACTTACATCGCTGTGACAACTCATCCTAGACCACTTAATGAAATTCACTGAAACTTTCACAGATCATATCGCCATTGTGCATCACATGATCAACTTTTTTGAAAATTTGATTTGATAATTTTTTTTTTCTGGTATCAAATTAGGGAACAGGGGGTATATATATTAGTCAGCTTGGTTCTCACGTTTTTTTTTATGCCCCGCCACGAAAGTGGAAGGGGCATATAGATTTACCCTTCTCCGTACGTCCGTACGTCCGCACGTCCCACTTTCAATTTTTGCATTTAGGTCCGTAGTTTAGTAACCTGAAGTGATATCTTTATGATATGGAATCATAACATTCACCTCTATGAGTACTACCCAATGCCATGACCTACATTTCATGGTTGAGTGACCTTGGTTAAATTTTGCGTTTAGGTCCATTTCTCATCAAATGTACATGATACCATTATTAAATTGCATCATAACATTCACCTCAATGAGTATTACCCAAAGCAATAACAATTAGGTGTCCATGACCTATATTTCACACTTGAGTGACTTTGGTTAAATTTTGCGTTTAGGTCCATTTCTCATCAACTATACATGATACCATTATGATATTGCATCGTAACATTCACCTTAATGAGTACTACCCAAAACACTAATAATTGGGTGTCCATGACCTACATTTCACACTTGAG
>MJUU01041437.1:0-15344 GCA_002080025.1 Modiolus philippinarum
AATGGTGGTGCGATATGATCTAGTACATATAGTGACTAACAATCCTACGAAATTTGAACATAATCCAATACACGGTTTCCGAGGAGTTGCATCCACAAGAAAGTGTGACGGATGGACGGACACACGGACGCAGACCATTACTATGTCCCACCGTCGCGGTGCGGCGGGGGACAAAAAAACAATAAAGTCTCGGCAAACAGGAAGTGCTTACAGCGTAACCTTGAAATTGGAATACACGATAGATTGGACCATAAGGAATCTCTGTGCAAAACAACAATTGAATCCCACTTACAGTTTCAGAAAAAATTGTGACGAAAAATTCCATATATTGTACAACAATGAAAAACAATAAAGTCTTGGCAAACAGGAAGTGCTTATGACGTAACCTTGAAATTCGAATACACGATAGATTGGACCCTAAGGAAGATCTGTGCATAACAACAATTGAATCCCTCTTAGAGTTTCAGAAAAAATTGTGACGAAAAATTCCATATGCTGTACAACAATAAAAAAACAATAAAGTCTCGGCAAGCAGGAAGTACTTATGCAGTAACCTTGAAATTTGTATATACTTATTGGACCATCATGAGAAAGTTTTTGCCAAAATATGATTTCATTCTGTTAAGTAGTTGCTGAGAAAAGTGTGGTTACGGACAGACGAACACACGAACGAACGAACAAACGAACGAACGGAGGTAAACCAGTATACCCCCACTGCTATGTAGCGGGGGTATAATTAAACAAAGTAGATGAGAATGTTTATCTTTCTTCAACTCCTTTTAAAACCCACTACATGAAATGGTGAGGTATTTAGTGATACCCTAAGTTGTCTTTCTCTCTCCTTGGGGTTACAGTTTCCAACCAATCACAGACTTCAAACTGTTATGAAAGTTGCTGACCACATAACTGAATTGGACTGTTCAATTTTCGGTTTGGAGTAAAAAAAATGTATCTGGAGTTATGGCCCTTCTAACATAGAATTTTTACAATCAATGTATTTGTGTAACATGTGCACCATTTAAGAAATAATTTCTTCCAGTTTTTTCTATGTAAATTACAACATGGTCAGAATTAAGTTCTAAGATCTCATACTGACATTATTGAAATAAAGCCCTTCATACAATCAGAGTATAACATGTTCATACACCCTAACTGAAATATTCTACTTTGCTATTTACATATCCAACAAATGCATTCAAAATTTGTTTTGGTATTTTTGATAAATCACATAATTTTAAAATTATGTTAATATGTAGTCTGTAAACATATATTTGCTCCACCTGACAAAAGTTCCATTGGAACAAATATTATAAATATTTGCATTATACTGTATTTCTTCCTTTTGGAACAAATATTATATAACATTTATTCCATTAGGAACAAAAATTATAATATTTGTTCCAATGGAACAAATTCTATGTAATATTTTGACCTTTGGAACAAATCTTTTGGTGGAACTTATATTCTGTTACAGTTAAAACACCAGATAGATTTTACTGGAAGGTTTTCTATTTTTTTTGACGTTTTGTGATATGTTGCTGTGTAAATCATTATATTTTAAACTTGGTTTCATGTATAATATATAACACCTGTGAATTTTCAGAGGTTTTTGATTGTAAGTGCTTTACAGGTGAGGCAAGGGCAGTGGTTGAACATTGATTTTACATTCACCCTTAATAATTACATAATCCATGACTTACTTTATATTAAGTTTAACATTGGCCTCTTCATGTCTTTGTCTCATTATCTATTAAAATGTATATACATTAATATCAACAATGAAGGGATATAGAGTAAATGCAAATGAGACAAAGTCTCTACACTAAGCAATGGAACAATGCTTTTATTGTTGTTCTCATCTTGAAGTCACCATGAGGCCTTCAACAATGAACTTTACTCATACCTCATAGTAAGTTCAAGACGGCCCCTAGCAACAGTTTGAGGGGAATTCATTGCTAGATGTCGAGCAACTCTACTTTTTAACCGCTGATCCATGGATGTGTGATCTTATGTTTCAATGACTAAAAGTAAAAGTAATCAAAAGTTAGATGGATGCATTTCACACTTAACTAGATCTAGTACTGTCAACCCTCTTAAATGTAACCACCCTGTCTCAACTGACTATTCTGTGAAAGTACTTTTTATTTTTGGCTTTCAATTTTTGAAGTTTTGTAAAAAAAAATTCTTGTTGGAAATTCTTACATTTCTTATTAAGTTGCAGAAAATGTTTCTTAAATGACCTTTTGTAAAACACTGAGGACTATGTTCAAAATAGATTTGACAGGAAATTTCTCGTGAGTTGTTCTCTCTCTAGAGATGAGAAATATTTTTATCACAATGATCAGGCATTGGTTAAATTTGCTAGAAATTAGAGAATGCCATTTTCATTTAAAGTTCAGTGAAAAGAAAATTTTAAATTTCATGGTTAAATTTTGCAGAAAGTTTTCACTCCCCTTATAATAGTTCTTTCTTGTCTTACACCAGATACGGCATGTTACAGAAGAAATATTCTGTCTTTACCATAGTGATCAGTTACAGTGGCAGAGAAAATGGAACATATAAAGTGTAGGCCATAGAAAGGTCACTTAATCAAGTATAAGTTTCGTAAATATGATTGTCGAATTTCAAATTCACACCAAATAGTTCAATATTCTCAGGTCTATCCATGCAAAAAGTTCATTTTTTTGTACATGATTATCATTTTGTTTTGTATATTTAATCTTAACACATTTGAATATTAGTGCAGAATTTTTTTGTGAATCACTAATCCCTTTGCTAGAGTTTTTTAAAGTCAAAGAAAATCAAATCCCATGAAAGATGAGAGACCCTTTCCCATCAAAATTTTCATGTATCCTTTCATCAAAATTAGCACATGCAAATGAATATATGATTTTTTTTTGCTTAATTTGAACTACATGTATAAAGCTACTTTAAAAGTTTAAATAAATATATTGAACTCAATTTCCAACCTATTGACACTCATGCTCCCTTAAACTGGGTCCATCTTTTTATGTTTACAAAATAGGTCATAAATGTCCATAAAATGTTAAATGAAGTTAAACTATTGATTTTTACCTTGCTTAGTTTATATCCTGATGCTGGAATATTTGTTACTCCTTCTCTTCTTAAATCATCAGCATCCTCTGATAAAAAAAAAATATTAAGTAGAAGGAAGCTATTTCATATTTTGGTAGATTTCAACATCTTCAAATGAATGGCTTTTCTTACATTTCAACCAGAATATGCAAAAATTCAGTTCATATACACGTACATTCTTTTTGAACAACTTTCCTCCACTTTTTTATTAATGAATGAATTTACCAATTTTACTCAAGAACAAGAGTCACTAGTCAAGAGTTTGTGAGGAACTTAACACTACTTAACCACTATATTGGTATTTTTTGTCTTTTTGTTGTTATGTTTGAAAATTTCTCCTTTGATTTTCTGCTTCAGTTTTTCTTTGCAACAATATTAATATTGTAGCATAGAAAAATTTTCTTTGTAATGTCAAAGTTGCAGAAAATGGGCAAGATGGAAATGGGTCAACAACACAAGAACTTCTGCTAGTGCTGCATGTTTGTTGTCTTATTATGAGGTGGATCTTTATTGAAGGGGCTTTTTTCAAGAATAATACGCTAAAGTTTGGCAAGCAGACTATTGGTAAAACTTTATACTTTAGTATGATGTGCTACTTAACAGGACTACTGTATGAGGAAACATGTCATTTACCAGCCATTTAGTTTTCTGCTTTGTCACAATGTAAGCAAACTATAGAATCACATGAGCCTGTATCGCTCACCTGGTCAATGGTTTTATTCATTGTCACCTATAGACCACCCATTCATACTATAAATCAGTTCAGCAGATGTTACATTTTCATTCTTGGATGAGGTACAAACTAAAAATCACAAACTTTGGAAGGGATCACCCAGACAATTGTAACCAAGTTTGGTTCAATTTGGCTTTGTAGTTTCAGAGGAGAAGATCTTTGGATGCATTTCCCATAGGGTCCCTATGTTAAACTATGTTCCCTGCTGGCGGCCATCTTGAATGAGGTATGAACATAAAAATCACAAACTTTGAAGGAAAACATCTAAAGACTATTGTAATCAAGTTTGGTTCCAATTGGCTCAGTGGGTTCAGAGGAGAAGACATTTGAATCCATTTCCCATAGGGTCCCTATGTTAAACTGTGCTCCACGCTGGCAGCCATCTAGGATGAGGTACAAACGCAAAAATCACAAACTTTAAAGGGGACCACCCAAGGACTATTGTGTCAAAATTTGGTCCCCATTGGCTCAGTGGTTTCAGAGGAGAAGATTTTTGAATGCATTTCCCATAGGGTCCTATGTTAAACTATCTTCCCCGCCGGTGGCCATCTTGGATGAGATGCGAACCTGCTGGACATATATAGAAATTGTAGTTCTGGAAAACCTCTCCACTTTTGCAATTCACATTTAACCTTTATCTCAAACAGTTTTTGAAATAAAAGTAAGAACGTTCAAAAATTGTGAAAATCCAAAGAAAAAGCGGCAATAACTCCTATGTGGGTTGTCAGATTTTCTTCAAAATTGCAGGACATGTAGATCTTACTATGCTGACCATTTCTGTTATACAAACTTCACTTCTATCTTCTATCAATTTCAATATATAAGACCAGAAGTAACGAAAAACTGAAAATTTTATGGAAAAGGGGCAATAACTCAAAGACAGGTAAACGGATATTCTCCAAAATTGCAAGGCAGGTAGATCTCATCATGCTGATCATTTTTACTCCATGTCAGAATTTTGATATCTGTAATGGTTTTCGAGTAATTTGCAAAAAAACAGCAATTTACCCCAATGTTCTATTTTTAGTAACAGCGGCCATGTTGTTTGGTCTACGGACATAAAAATCCCAAACTTGAAAGAGCATACCCTGGTGATGATTCAGGCCAAGTTTGGTTAGTATTGGCCCAGTAGTTTCAGAGGAGAAGATCTTTGAATAAAAGTTAACAGACGGACGGACGGACGGACGGAAGACAGACGCCGAGTGATGGCAAAAGCTCACATGGCCTTTGGCCAGGTGAGCTAAAAATCTTCAGTTTGTGCAAAAATTGAACATTAAGGCATTAAATTTTTAGCCTTATTCAAACAAAAACACCAAAAGTCAGCATCCTCTGCCAGTAGGCTGCTGTTTAGGATACCATTGTGATGCCCTCACCGTTTTATTGATGGACTTTAAACAGATATACAGAAAGGGACAGAAATATTCATACAAACTTATGGCAACATAAAATCTTTGATAAGATTATACCTAATAATTCTATAGCTTCATCTGGATCATCTTGTTCATCCACATAACCCGAGTCATCTGACTGTTTATCTTTGTCCTGTAGATACTGGTTTAATTCCTGTCTGTGTTTTTGAGAATCAACCTTTGGTCCTCTCACTCTTGCGGTACTACAATATAATTTTTAAATAATTTCAGTAATTTCAAAATAAAAAAATAGGATGAGTAATTAAAAGAAAAACAGTACGGCTTCATATGTAGAAAAGATGGATCAGTTCCATTTGTATGCAGTTGTGAAAAAGAAAACATAATTCAGATTTTGAGAACTGTTAACTAAAAACCATTCAGTTTTTGCCACAAAAATTTCTCAATACATTTGTATAGCAAGAAATAATGATACATGTAAGTCTTTGCTTCAATATTTCTAACTTCAATCTATATCCATACTCTAAAACCATTGTATTTTTTATATTGTGATCTCATTTTGAACACAAAACACCTTTAAAACATTTAAATCATTTAAAACAAATAAAAAAGTGAAATACAAGTATATGTGACATGTGCTTTAAATTCCATCATATAAACCATGCCATTGACATACAATCAAAATATACAGTATGGTCAGTTTTGCATCAAACTTTCCCTGATCAAAATATACAGTACAGTCAGTTTTGCATCAAACTTTCCCCAATCAAAATATGCAGTACAGTCAGTTTTGCATCAAACTTTCCCCAATCAAAATATACAGTACAGTCAGTTTTGCATCAAACTTTCCCCACTCAAAATAATACAGTACAGTCAGTTTTGCATCAAACTTTCCCCACTCAAAATAATACAGTACAGTCAGTTTTGCATCAAACTTTCCCCAATCAAAATACACAGTACAGTCAATTTTGCATCAAACTTTCCCAATCAAAATATACACTACAGTAAGTTTTGCATCAAACTTTCAATCAGCATTGAAGTGAAACAAACCCAAATATCATTTGTGACATAGTCTTAACTATTGCCTTGTGCTTTCACTTATTGCAGCTCTCTGTACTCACCGAAAACTGAGTCAAAAAGAAAAATAGCCTCTGATAAATAATAAAGACTAAATTGTCAATTTCTTGTTTGTTATTTTTTTATATCTCTTTCTTTCTTGGTTTGTTCTTATTTTTGGCTTTGTTTTGTAGATGTTTTTTTCTTTGCTAAAGAACTAAAAAAACTATAATTTACAATTTAATAAAAGTTCTCCTAATTGAAATAACAAGATTGCTATGCGTAGCTATATCCCCTGCCACTGCAGTAAAGTCGATAAAGCCCCATAACTCATGTAAAATTTTGAGAATCAAAATGGCGGCAGGATATGATCAACTGCATTAGGTGGCAAACAGCCAAGCAAAATTTCAGCAAAATCCCTTAATTGGATTTTGAGGAGATGTGTCCACAAAGTCTTCCTATATTGTAGTATGCATTAAGTCGAAAAAAGTCCCATAACTCCCGTAAAATTTGTTGACTCAAAATGGCAGGATAATATGATCAAGTACATATATTGGCAAATGTTCAAACAAAATTTCAGCATAATCTGTTCAGTGGTTTCCTACAATTTGCGCCCACAAAGTGTTCCTAAGCTGAAGCATGCATTAAGTTGATAAAGTCCCATAACTTCTGTAAAATTTGTCAAATCAAAATGGCAATGCGATATAATCTAGAACTAATGGTGACTAACAATCCTGTAAAATTTGAAGGAATTCTGGACAGCGGTTTCTGAGGAGTTGCGTCCACAAGATTTGCCAGTGTATAACAATAAGGAAATAATCAAAGTCCCATAACTCCAACAAAAATTGATGAATCAAAATGGCGATGCCATATGATCTAGTACTAATGGTGACTAACAATCCTTTTAAATTTGAATGAATTCTGACCAGCAGTTTCTGAGGAGTTGCACCCACAAAAAATGTGACACACGGACACACGGACGCACGAACGCAGACCATTTCTATGTCCCTCCGTCGCATTGCGGCTGGGGACAATAAAATGCATCTTGTAATTAATCCATACATTTGTTTGTTTTTTTTTTATTATATAAAGACTTCAAGGTACAGAACAAAAATTGTAGTTTTGGTACTTTGCTATTTCAGATTTTGTCTATTTTATATATATTCCAAACCCATTCATATTATTTGATGCAGTAGAACTGGGAATACATGTCTATGCTACTAGCTACTACTGCCAAGTTCTATTTATTTAGGAGGTGGTGGTACAGGGTGTGATACTGTATATGTATCATTGACATTTAGCTCATATATCTCGTTTACCTATAATATCTAAATAACAAGCAATATAATCAATAAAATTAACTATGATTCATGCATGGATTAATTAGGGAACATACATAACTTGTGATGGATAAATTTCTAGCAATATCTACAATGTAGCAAGGTGCTTAGTATGCTTACCGTGATCTATGTTGAAAAGATAAACAATATAAACATAGAATGTAAACTGAAAAATTCTGTGTTGATTAAACATTCAATTGAACTAATTCTTTTCAGTTTTAGTTTTGTATTTGCAAGTTCAAAGGTTAGAAGATTCCTACTTATCCTTACCAATAATGTAGTCTGATTCTTATTTCAACAACGTACAAAATATAAAGAACAGAAATAGCACAAAGTCTTCTTAATCTTGACATTCACTGTTCAGCTTTTTTCATACTGATATTGCCTTTCTGATCATTAATTTTTTTTTACCTAATTTTAACTTCTGCTCTTCAGTTATTTTTTTCTTAAATTCTACCTTTATAACATAACATTGATTTTTTCCAAATCTTGACATTCAGTACATTTTCCCTTATCTGAACTTCTCAGTTCAATGATTTTTTCCTGATCTTGACTTTCACAATTCATTATTGTTTTTCTGCACAGTTCAACTTAGATGGCTAAAATTGTAATATATCGAACACCATCATTGTCTGGAACACTTATTATTGTTCCTATGTTCAAATATAAAAATAATTTGACCTCCATAGACCAATTTCCAACTTTGTTTATGAATGAATTAATCTAATTGACCTGGGGGTAAATCGCAGTAAATTGCATCACGTAACATTGTGATGACCAAAAATCTATATTGTGATGTCAAAATTTTTTGGAGAAATTTACCATTAGGAAACTTGTTATTGCTCAAACACCATTCTAGCTTGAACTGTTTTCATCTGTCCCTTTGATGCTTGAGCAGTTGACATGTGTCTGTAAATACAATGTACCTGTTTGAATCTTTATCTTTGTCATCCTTATCGGAGCTATCTTTACAATTCATTAATTCCCCTGCCAATGGGTCTTCATCCTCCCTTTGGGGTCTAGGTCCTCTATAATTACTGCTTCTAAATTCTTCATCCTTCAAATATGTATATATACATGCTAATTCGCTTATTTGGCTTAGCAGCTATGGTCATCTATGTTTAATATTTCAAACAATTTAAATATTGTAATCAAAACTAAATTTCTATTTTTGCAACTTGAAGTATTTAAAATGACAGTTGAGAAGCCTTTACAATTGAATTGTTGTATTATTGTACAGCCTAATTCTAGCTCATTTGATATTTTATCCCAAGTCAATACATGAGACTCATACTGATACTTTGCCAAAAGTCACTCAAGTCTATACTAATTTAATGCCCTATCCTAAATCAAACTGAATTCTGATCTATACTAATGACTTATAAGTTAACTTGTGATCCATACTTAAACCTTTAGTATATACTACCTAAAGTTCATACTAATCTAATGCCAAATCCCTAGTCATAATGAATTCCAGCTGAACTAAAACTTTACCCAAAGTATACCTATAATCCATATTGAATTAATTCTTTTCACAAGGTCAAAGGTCATTACTGATCTGATAGTTTATCCTAAGTTTGAGATTGTTACTTTATATGTGATACTGTAAATGTAGTAATTTTCCGTTCACTATTTTCATGATTGACAAACAACCACAAAAATTATTACCTGCGAATATGTTAGAAACAATCAGAAAGCACAAATATTTTTATTTATTCCTAAAAACTGCGAAAAAAATTGATAGCGGCAAATAAATCCCAGTTCAAGAAACCATCAAAATTAGCAACCGAAAATTAATATGTTTACAGTTCATTACCCCAAGTCCACTGGATGCCCATGCTGTTTTTATATCCTTAGAAGTCTCTGTTTTCCTGTGTACTTTAGCCTCTTCTGATTTTGCCTGGCCTTCAAATAAATCATCAAAACTGGTGGCTGAAACTTTGTTATCAGAATTCCAAGCCTGTTTTTGACGTCGCCCTAGTTGATAAAAAGTAATATCGTTATTAAACCCATCATCCTTTAGGAGATTGCTCATAATTTTACAGTATTGCCAAATAGACTTGAAAATATTGAAACCTCACATTAAAAAGAAATTATTTTTAATAAACTTGATATAAAAAAGTAAAGGAGAGCAAAAGGTTGATAGATCTGTGTGCTTATTTCTGAAAAAAAAAAACAGGAATTTAAACAGGAAACCAAACCCCCTCAAGTATTTTCATCTCCTTTGTATTATGAAAGATGTACCCCATTAGGACAAAAATATTTTTTTTAAGTTTTTTATAATAAAATAAACAAAATGAAAAAAAAAATGAAAAAGAAAAAAAGTTTCTATGGAAAAAGATATTAAATTCCCTGATCCTGAGAAGTTCAGAAATCTGACATATAGTCAAAATCCAGATTGGTAATATTCATTTGAAACATAAAGTTAAAATATAAGTTAAAAAATGTACAAACTTTATGAAATATCTTTAACCTAGGTTGTAATATCATTTTTAACTTGAGAGATACAAAATAAAATATAAATTAAATATTTGTAGAACATAAATAAACTTCATAAAAATTGACTTTAAAATGATTATATAAGATAATATCTCATGTGTACACTTTGTTCAATTACTATTATCTAAATTTATGTAAATTCTAAAACCCAAGGATAAACTACCTCCATCGTAGTTTTGTCCTTAGCTATATTTGATTTTACTGATTATTCGGATTTCGTTTGGTTTTATGCATTTTATATCTTTTTTGAAATTATGGATTTCCTTTGTTTGGGTTCTAGTGCTGCTGATGAGGAATACATTTCCGAAATGGCCATACAGCTCATTAAAATTAATGCAGTTGGAGTTGACATATGTGTTATTGTCTCATGTTCATTTACTCTATATCCTTTCGTAAAATATTTAAAATTATTATGATTTTTTTTCCTGACATTTGCATTCAAACATCTACAGTCGAACCTCGATAAGTCGAAGTCGAAGTGACCGAACCAAATTGTTCGAGTTATCCGAGGTTCGAGACATCCGAGGTAAAGATTGGTGTATGTTTTCCTTGTGACAACAAAATTACCTATGTTTGATTTGTACAGTACTTTAATGTAAATTGTTGTGTATCAGCATGTAAGCGTACTTTCATTCTGACGTGCAGAATATCCGGTTATGTTAACACTAAATGAGTTTGTTATTGTTGTTTATTCGATATAAATAGAAAATCAATACACATTTCCATATGTTAACATAAATTTCGGAATGTCACTTTCCCGAGATATTTGATGAAAAGGTACACTACCTTGTATTTAGTGTCTTCATGAGTTGTAATTACAAATGTATTATTATAATTATTTCAATTAATTTTAATCATCTAGATTAATTTGTTTGTCATTTTATAATCTCCGAAAAAATATTTCAAAGAAAACCGCGCTTTGGTCATTAAAATTCGTTTCGATAATGACATGGGTAAAAATGACAAACAACTCCACACTTAAGTTCCGCTTGGATGAATTCATTGAACATGACAGGTGAAATGTTTACACACCGGTCATGGTCAAGCCATGAATTAATTAGTGACATTTTATTAACTTCGATTTCGACACATCAAGGTAAATTTACGTTATAAATTTTTCACGGGACCACATTTTATGCTCGAGTTATCCGAGATTTCGAAGTAACAGAGTTCGACTCATCAGAGGTTAAATTGCATTAACCAAGCGGGAATTTTGCCGGGACCGACACAAAACTTCGACTTATCCGAGATTTCGAGACAACCGAGTTCGACACATCGAGGTTCGACTGTACTTTCATTAAAATTTATTAAATTATAAACTTTAAGCTGACTATGTGAAAAACTACAAAAGTTCATAACAGTGAAAAATGCAGTTTTACATTCAATACATGCCAAAAGGTATCAAGGAATATTCCAATACATTGATCAAATTTATAATTTTAACATTCTCTCTACAAAGCATGTTTCATGTAGGGCATATATGCTCTTTAACTATTCAAACATTCGTTACAATGAGACATGGTTTGCTGACTTGTTTTGATGGTTATACCTGTACATATGTTATCACAGAATCATACATGCACTTCCATTATGCTGATGTGCCCTGCTTTGTATCATTTAGAAAAATTCCATTAAAAGCCTATGGCTTGCTTGATTTCAGAGCTTCCACCAAGCAACTAAGACTGCTACTTAAACTTTCAATTATGGTATAGTTCAAAAACTGCTGAAATGACTTACATGTATTCCTCTCTAGTTTTCATATAATGTATTCAAGTTGGACTGCACATCAAGTAAATGACTGATGTCTAGAACAGACCTTAAAATTATAGACATTCAAAAAATCTTCTCTTAAAGTACGACTTTGAAACAATAGATGAGATACAACAAAGGTGAAAATTCTAATAAATGATCATGCTATTGTAATATAATAAAACATTGGACAGTAAAAAATTCAAATATATAAATAAAGCAGCATGCCTTCTGTTGAAATACTTCTCTTTTTATGAGATTTTATATTGGAATCTGCAGTCATAAGATCTATAGTACCCCTCTCTGAAAATGGAATGACCCTGAATGAATGACATGTTGTATAAAACCCTTCAATGAAAAAGGATGACCTTTTTTCAATTAATCAGATCTATAGTATTCTTCTCTGGAAAAGAAAAAAACCCTAAAATCAATCCATTATAGGACAACAAATTATAAATTTCCTATAAAGTGTTTTATATGACCTTGAATATTTCCCCTTGTGTAAATCAGAACAAGTAAAAAAAGAGAAAAAGAACTAAACATAACATCTTTGGGACTGACCGATTTCTTTGATTTAGAAAGGTGTCCATGTTTTACAGATTTGGAATATAAATTATGCCCGGTGTGTGATGAATGCCGGCTTTTGGTTGGATTTTAGCCCATTGATACAAAACCCATGCACCCCTCTCATTGATAAGAGTGCTGCTAGTGCCAGTACCATGGAAGTTCCTAAGGTACCATCTGTGACCTGGAAAGTGGGGCTTTTTCTGCATATTTATTATATTTTGATGAACAACACAGATGACGTTGAAATTGCATACAGATTTACTTTAAATGATTGAATTTTTCTGTGCCAGGGATAAATCCTTCCAGCACCACTGTACAGCCTTCAGCTACACCTCAGGCTAACGATGAGTACTTTAGGGTTGACCAACCGCAATGCCCATGGGTATAAACATAGGTAAACATAGGTAACTGATATTGCTCCCTTGTAAGTAGTGGCACCTTTTAATGACAGCACCAGACTTATCCCCATGATGATCAACTTTTCTAAAAAATTTGTAAAGGTTCCACGGAACCTAATGTCTCGCCCGCTCACTACATTGTCATTATAATTTGGCCTATATCTAGATGATGTTGCTACCCGGTAGGTAGAATTTCAAGAAATATCTGGTCATAGAGATATTCATACCAAAATTGGTATCAGCTAATTTTGTACAGTGACTGTTTTCAATGAAATGTTTGCAAAAAATGTTTGGTTGCTAAGTAGAATTCAAAAAATGAATGGTCTTTTAAAGTTTCATGAAATTTTCCATGATTGGAATCCAGGATTTTGGAAATTTCACTATAGAAAATAATTATTCATACTGTAAGGAACTGAAAAAGATATGGTTGCTAGGTAGAATTCCCAAAAATAACAGATCTTTGAGAGTTTCAGGAAATTTACCAAAAAAAAAAAGAATCAAAGATTTTTGCAATTTGACTTTTGAAAATGATCATTATAACTGAAAGAAACTTAAAAAGTTTTGGTTGCTAAGTAAAATTCCAAAAAATAATACGTCTTTGAGAGTTGCAGAAAATTTATCAAAATAAGAATTTTTGCAATTTGAATTTCGAAAATGATCCTTATAAATGTAAGGAATTTACAAAGATATGGTTGCTAGGTAGAATTCAAAAGAATAACAGGTCTTTGAGAGTTCCAGGAAATTTATCAAAATTAGAATCAAAGATTTTTGCAATTTGATTTTTGAAAATCATCATTTTAACTGAAAGGAACCAAAAAAGTTATGGTTGCTAGGTAGAATTCCAAAAATTAACAAGTCTTTGAGAGTTCCAGGTATGTAAACTAAAATTGGAATCAAAAACTTTGGCAATTTCATTACCATATTGTTTGTTTGATTCAAATTTATTAAAAAAGCATTGTTGCTAAGAAGAATTTCTAAAAATAGCTTGTCTTTGAGAGTTTCAGGAAATTTACCAAAGTTGGAACCATTTTATTTAATTCTTTAGTATTCAAAATTATGCTTGATACTAAAGCATTGTTAAAATTTGTAACTGAATGCAAAAATTTCAAAAATTATTGGTCTTTGACATTTTCTGGAAATTTACCACAGTTGGAACCGGAACCAAAATTCCAACAGCCTGTTACACATCTGCTCATTTTATGCATGACTGTCAATTTCAATGTAATTCTATTAAGATTCAAAGACTCTACTCTACTTCTTCACAACTAACATTAAAATTTTTTTTAGAAAAAAAACTAAGTCCATATTTGGAAAAAATACAGAAAAACCAGAAAAAAAAATCATTTTTTTTTCAGTTCTGAGGTAATTTTCTGACTATCGTCTAACGTTTGATCTCTTTTTGTGAAATTTCAATAAAATTAAATAACTTCACTTGACTTCTAAAAAACTTTAACCACAGGGTTAAAATAAATTTCTTGCGCAAAAAGTCAAAATATGGAAAAATTACGGAAAAACTAAATAAAAATTTTCCAAATTTTTCAGCTAGAGGTAATTTTATGACCATTTACTTGCTTCTGTCCATATTTCAAATGATTCCATAAAGATTTGATGAAGATATTGATGTTTAGAAAACTTTAACCACAGGGTTAAAATAAATGTTGACGCCGACGCCGACAACGGAATTTTGGATCGCTATGTCGTCGCGGGCGAGACAAAAATGTAAACTTTCTGAGCCATTTTATTCCCTCAATTGGTGGAATCCTCAAAATGCTATAATTTTGCCTGGTTCAAAAGCTGAATATATATTGAGGGTGCAATTAATATAGACACAAAGGAATCCCAATTTACTAGAAACCTATTGGACTCATTGTAAAGATTTTGCTCAATGAAATTGTATACTAGTAACTGGTTAAGACTGAAGTTGCTGAAAGAATACAAAAAGCAAAGGTTATTTTATTTGCTAATATTGAGGTGGGAAAGGGAATTCAAGATGGTAGTTGCTGATAACTTGACTGAAAAGAATAAATACAACTAATAAAATATCTTATTACAGCAAAATAAGTTACTGTTCACTCAAAATAAAACTATTTGAAAGGATTTTCAGCTAGCAAAAGGAGGAGTTATACAGAATAACAGTTCAAGAACACAAATTTCAATAAAATTGCCAAGTTCAATTACCCTTCAAGATCACAAATTTTGGGCAAAATCTAAAGCATGACAATATGCACATTTTCAATCCATGCCTAATCAACATGCAAGCAAAATAAATGGGACCTTTGATATTGTGGGAGGAGTTAAACAGAATAGCAGCTTATCATAGATTTGACAAACAGATGAAAATAGAGACAGACAGGTGGAGGAGGGTAAAAAATATGCCCCCAACTTTTCATCACAGGGACATAAAACAAAGAAAAATGAAAACGCAAATAAGAATTTATAAACATAATTCAAAAGGTTAAGAATGTCCAGTACTTTTCAGACAAATACAAACAAAGCAGTTGTAAATTTAGACTGACATTTATAGATAGAGGTTATAATT
>MJUU01041437.1:16747-32131 GCA_002080025.1 Modiolus philippinarum
CCCCCCTGCACCAAGTTTGAAATAAAGACACGGATGCTCCGCCAAAAAATTTATCGCAAAGGATAACCTCATATTAAAATGTAGGTCAAAGCCACTTAATTGTCATAAATTTAGGCAGTACTCATCAAGGCAATTAATTCGATGAAATATCATTATCCTGTAATATGTAGTTGTTGAGAAATGGACTTAAAGGCAAACCTTAACCAAATTCAATGAAGCATAAAATCTAGGTCAAAGCCACATTATTGTGAATGATTTGGGTAGTACTCTTCAAGGCAATTACTTTGATGAAATATCATTGTCTCATGATGTGAAATTGTCGAGAAATGGACTTAAATGCAAAACTTAACCAAAGTCACTGAAGCGTAAAATGTAGGTCAAAGCTATCTTATTGTCAATGATATGGGTAGTACTCATCAAGGCAATTACTTTGATGAAATATCATTGTCGATTAATGTGTAAATGTTGAGAAATGGACTTCAACGCAAAACTTAACCAAAGTCACTGAAACGTAAAATATGGGTCAAAGATACCTAATTGTCAATGATTTGGGTAGTACTTATCAAGGCAATTACTTTGATGAAATATCATTGTCGTATAAAGTGTAGTTATTGAGAAATGGACTTAAACGAAAAACTTAACCAAAGTCACTCAAGCATGAAATATATGTCAAAGAGTCAAACTACCTAGTGAACTATGTAGTACTATCAAAGATCTACCTACTGACCTATTATCATTGTTCTACCTCTTACAGTTTCTGAAATTTGGACTTTAATGCAAAACTTAACCAGACGTAAGGACGGACAAGGGTAACACAAAATGCCCCTTCCACATTCGTGGGTGGGGCATAGAAAGTTTGAGAAACAAACAAATTATTTTGAATTGCCTTATTTCTATACAAATTAATATAAGTGGAGAATGCTGAAAAGGTTACATTATTCTACATACATTTTGTATTTACCCAATTAAAGTGGCATATTTGGTCAAATTTGATGATTATCAGACATCTAAAATGATTTTGCCAACTTTACCAAGGTGAATTTCATTTTTTGTCAGATGCACAAGAATGATGTGTAGACAAACTTATGTCAGTGTTCAGTATAGACAGATTTCCCTGTACATTTTTTAAATAAGAAGAAAGTAGGGAAAGTTTGCACAACACATTTCATATTCTCCTTACCTGCTTTTAATTCTTGTTCATCAGGACTTTTAGGTTTTGGTTTCTTGCTGTGTGTCAACCATGGCTTTTCATAATTTCTGTCATCTAGGTTAATATTGAAGATACAATTTTAAAACAATTACATGTTATAAAGAACATCTCTATCTATTTTTTCATAAAGTTACAGTAAAATGAATTTATAAAAAATCTTTTACCAGGCAAGAAAGTTTAAAAATTGAAAGAGAAGTTACTTTCTCATTATAATACCTTTTTTAAAAGACACATGTTAAAACCCTCTCACTTGGCTAGTCTGATCAAGGTACAGATTTGCTGACTAGCATAAGTTAAGAAACTTCATCATGGCTGCTTGTATGATAATTGTACCCCAGTATCAGTTTATTTTATATAAATGTCTGGTATCTTAATGTTGAACTTACATGTGTTTGACCTAACAAGTGATGTTTAGTCTGTTTTTCTCTATATTCTAATATTAGATATTTGTCTTGTTTGTGTCAGGAAATAGTGTTTCTCTAATTTCTGTCCTGTTTTCACATTTCCTGAACAGTTGGAGAAATATATTTCTCCTCTCTAGAGAGAATGTTGTTCTCTGCAAGTGATTAGATGAAATTCAATTATGACGTCAGATATGTTTGTCATTTTCCATCTTTACTATTGTTACGTCATGAAAAAAGGCGACCATGCCTGATGACGTCACGCTGTAAGAACACATTTATTACGGATCATCAGAAAAGGGAGCTATAGTTTTGTCCAAAATCTCTTTGAAATCATTAGAGAAATAAAATCCACAACCTTATCTCGTGAGAAACGAAATTTCTACACTCTCAACAGTTAAATTTTCAAATATTTTAATCAATCGGCAAGCCTTGCATTTAAACATTTGAAAATTTAACTATCTCTAGTGTAGAAATGTCCTTTCTCACTCGATGCTGTTGTGGATTCTATATTTTTCCACTCATCACTGTGGAAATGCCATAGTGTGGACTATAATAAGATGTGGCTAATCATAACTCAAATTTTATACACTTTCTTGTTTACTTCTAGATTCAGTTAAAGTATAGAACTGAGAAATTTGCTTCTACTTGTTAGAACTTTATCTGTCATGTCTGTACTTGATAAAAATTTTCCTGTATATGATATAAACTACCTTTACTTGATGGAAATATACCTGCACTTGATGACACCCAATTTGCAGATTTTCTCCCTGGTTCAGGACTTCTGGTTCTTCTTCCTATTGAAAATATTTTAAAGATATGTCCGACTTGTTCACTAATACATAAGATATAAATAAAACAATGTAAAGGAATCAACTGATATTTCATGCTTGTATTAAAATATTTGTTTGTGACACTGATTAAATAACCAAGAGTGTCAGTAACAGAGACAGCAGTTATGTGGATTATCAAACATAATACCTGCATGATGTCAACAGTGATATGATATCCTATACTGCTGTTCATTACTGTTTTTTTACTCTAGTTTCATTTTTTCTCTTGGTCCTAGGGATCAGCCTATTATCAGAACCATTGACTAACAGGACTTTTTTTTTCTTTGTGTGGTGCCCTCCCTCCCCAGTTGGCAGATTTAAATGGGATAGCTCTCAAATCACAAATTCTATATTCGTAGTATATGCTGGATTACAACATGTACAGGGAAATCAATCTTGTGACAATGACAGGAAGCTTGCATTCCTATCGCTTGTTTTAATTCATCAAATAATGAAAATCTTCATACACTTTATCCACATAAAATGTATGATACTGATGATATACTACCTCCCTGGGTAGAGTCTTTATCTGGGACTGGGTAGACTACTCTTTATTATCAGAAATATTTCTGACAGTTAGGGATTTCCAAGGAAAAAATGTACAGGGGGGTAGGAACGCAAGTCAAAATTTATGGTACCACCACCATAATTTTAATTATTTTTTACAGATATAAGAAATAGGTATAAATTATAGCTTAACAGATAAAAATAAATAACTTGCCTGCCTACCTCTCTGTACATTTTTTTTTTCTGGTAATGCCCTTATGTAATTATGCAACTTAAATAGACCATTTGCCAATTCAAGCATAATTCCCGAATTTGACCCTGTGTTTTACAAACTTATGCAAAGGGAAGTAACTCTATACCAGACAAACATGAGAGGTTTCCAACATGAACTAACCAAACTGTAAAAATTATTTTCTCTTGACCTGTACCAGTATCAAACTTCATCTTTGGTGAACTTTATCAAAACAATATGACCTTTTATGACTCTATTTATTTTGTTTTATATCTAAATAGATCTCATATGCCAAAATGTTGGTTTATAAGGGTTTCTTTGGTAAATGTGACAACTTGTCTGGTGTCACGTGATGTTGATTGAGTGAAAATTTAAAGAAAGGAAACAAAGTAGGTAATTGGCAAATCGCCTATTCTGTCCTAGTGCATTTTCTCCCAGATTTTGTTGTATTCTATTCTCAAGGAATAAATAAACTAATGCATTTATTTCAATGGATATAAATACACTATGGTAATTTGTTTGAAGATGAAATACACTAAGATAGTTATGTATTCCAGAAAGAATGTAAATGTCTCATTGACATTTACCCCATTTCCTTTCTTTTTCATATTTAGGGGAATAAGCACATTGTTGAAACATTTTGTTTCTTTTTTTACTTTTTTATCACATATATTTGTATGTATTTACCTATTCTTTCAGGTGAACTTCTTCTAACAGCTCCAAGGCGAATATCCTAAAATACATCACAATTTTATGTAATCGTCTAAATTTTACACTTTTGTGTGTAATAAAGTAAATACTGGTGAATAAGTACACCTATGCACCAGTTGAAGGGAAATAAAATTCATAATGTCATAATGTACATGTGTATTTACTTTGAAATAATATTCATGGTATTTTGTATTCGGGTATACGTTATAAATTGCCCTGGAAACAAATTAACCTTGTTCTCCATGAATACTGATTTACAGGTCAACAAAACACATGCAGGTGATACAGGTCAGGAAATTTCACCATTTCTCGAATTTGGAATTTTTTAGATTTACAAATTTTATAAATTTTCCTCAATTCAACCTCACAGAAAAAAGTTTTTCAATAATTAGTCTTCTAATTTAGTCTCTACTAATGTTTTGACTTGACAAAAATGAGGAATTTCATTTGCTACTTTGAAGGTACTTTTTGACTAGCCTCTCTTTCTATGTTTAGCACGATTTGTCAACTTAAACTTTCTACTTGAAAGTACCATTATTTGTGATTTAAGTTAAATGTTCCTGCTTTTGAGATTTTTGTAATACTTCAACCTCCTCGAGCTTAGTCTATAAACTACATTATTATATGACTATAAATATACAAGATTCTGATTGGATAAATCAGTCCTTCGCTTTCCTTTTTAAAATGTGATGATTACTGCGCAATTTAGCACATGAGGTTAACATCACTGTTGAACACTTCAGCGTGTACCCATAAATAGTAACAGGGAAAATCTTAGTTTTTCGATGTGATGATCACCGCGTTATTTAGCACGTGAGGTTAACATCACTGTTAAACACTTCAGAGTGTACCCATATATAGTAACAGGGAAAATCCATTTCCCAAAGTAGAATTACAGTGTCAAGACTAAACTGTCGAAAGAGGAAAAAGCAAGAGTAAAACGTTAAATTTTCGGAACAATTATTCATATAATAAATTAATTAATGACTTTCGATTTCGGTTAAAACCACAATTTAACTACCCTCTAGATCTGATAATTACCTCCGCCGTAAACGGCCTCCTCTTGGGTTGTTAATTTGTGATATTAACCTCATCAAAAGTCATTAATTGTATAGGGTAACATGCCAAAATACAAGGAGGATGGTGTCTTAGTTTTAAAATTTACGTCTGTAAGACACATATGAGCTGAAAGATGCAATAAGGAATTAAAACCATGTCGCTACCCCTACCCTTTTTACTTCTTGGTTATGCAGAATAAGCAGTATAAAATTTGTTATTCATTATTTAATCATTTTCTAGTAAGACATCTTTATATATCTTAAATAACTGCATGCCCTAATAGCTGCCATTGTTTAGCAAGCTCACTGCTCACTAGATGTTTTCCTCATTTGTTTAGATCCACTGTGATATATGCATTTAATAATGCATGTACATGTATATGTACACCTGAAATGTACATGTAACTTAACATGTTTACCATACATTTCCCAAATTCCTACATTCAACACAAAAACTAAAATGAACTTACAGCCGGGATATCAAGGCCTGCCTTTCTATACAGTACTCTGATCAGATATACATACGGGTCATCTGGCTGTTCATGTAATACCTTGTTCATTAACTCCTATAAAAAATAATAATAAATCCTTTATACATATGTCTGTACTTAACTCTCAGTAAACTGAGACAGTAGCTGGACTTGGTTAGAACATGTTCTTACTCTATAATCGAGTAATGATTTTACTTTCAAACAAGGACTTATAATCTCATTATAAGTCCTTGCTTTCAAAGTTTACCAATTTTAAGACTGACAAATAAAGAATCTACTTAAAATGAAAAAGTTCAGTAAATAGATCATAAACTGTAAATCAAAAGATTTGATGTCATGTTCTGTATATTTTATTATAAGAATTAAAATTTTTCTCTTCGAACAATTCCCCAGACCACTGCTAAAGAAGTCATTGTCAAAAATTACTGTACAATGATCATTGTGCGGTTATGCGGATGTAAACTTGGATTCTATTTTCTGATTAACCACCTGCTAAATAACCATGTCCGCCATACACAACAAGAAAATCAATAATCATGATAATGTAGTGTTTCACATTAACAAACATGCAGAAAGCATACAAAAATAAACAATCTACATTAAACATAGATAACTTCTACGTAATGTAACAGTAATTTCAGCTTGAAAATTAAAATACGAAAAACATCTATATTTGGAATAACATGTAAATTATATGAAATGTTTTATCTGCGTTCATTTCCAAAGGTTTCCGCTCAGTGTATTTCGAAAACGTCATTTTGCTGGTACAATCTTTATACAACTTGAAAAATCAATAAATCACTCGGTTGTGTATTGTTCAGGGTTGGCCGGGAAATACCAGTGGCGGTAATTCCCACTGGTAATTACCGGCAATTACCGTCCTGAGAAATACTGCTTATTTTCCAGAAGTGGGAAATACTGGGAAATATAAAAAATGATTCAAACCTAGTCCTTTTGAAACAAAAATACTGTAAACTATTTGTTTAATTCTATTTTTTTTAATATATATATCCTTTAAAATTGTGTTTGAAATACATTCAATTAATTTTTTAATTAAAAAACAGGTGTATTCATATTATTTTAAAATCTATAGGTAGTTATGAAAACACTCCTTTATGAATCAAATTGATGTACAGAGACTGTATTGAAAAATTTAACATAACCAAGCCCATCATTCACATTTATGTTGTTTTAGTAATTAACACTCTCACATTTGACAAATTTTAGTTGATAAATGAAATATTTATGACAAATACTAGTACCTTAATGAATTTTATTCTTGTTTATAAAAACATTAATACAAAGCAAATGCATTTCAAGGTATTATAATGATTACCATTGGATGGAGATGATGTTTAAAACTGAAAATTGGAAGGCTTTTATTGCTTTACTTATTTGGAATAGTCATATGGTAGTAGGAGAAAATGAAATTCCCTATGTATGCATCCATTAAAACAAATTTGATCCATTTGTTGCACTTTTAACTACAATGTTTTGAAGTTATATCACTTGACAGTATATTTTCCAGTATTGTCCGGGAATTACCAGTATTTCCCAGTATTTCCCACCGCCCTGGGAAATATGAGTATTTCCCGCTTTTTTGCCAACCCTGGTATTGTTCATGTTACGCTGTCAGTTGGTAATAGTGTTTATTTTTAGAATCGTGTAGTTAAATGTAGGTCATTTTGTAATTATCGTTTTCGTAGTTTAATGCAAACTGTGGTTAGCATAACCGCACAAAAATGTTATCATGCATTGAACCAACTAACATGATTATTTAGATAGTTCAACGATTTTCGACACTATCTAAATAATCATGTTAGTTGGTTCAATGCATGATAACTTATATTGGGTACCCTTGTTGGCAGAGAAAATTCTATACATGTATTTCAATTTCAACTAGCCCATCTTTATGTTTAGAACAAATTTAAAAGATCAATGATTTGATCATTTGTTGGTGGAATATTAATTTCTTTTTTTATATTTCTAATGACAACATAATAATTTTACACTATATGCTATGGCCCTCAATGACAATGATTTCATATTTAAGCATGATGCCAGGGTGGGTCTTTAATTTTAATATTTTGTCTGCAATCTTACTTACTGCCCACAATCAAGATCAAAGCCGAAAACCACATAAAGTTATATAGACATATTGTCACTGTTGTCCACAAATGTTTTTTTATTTTATCCAGGTTCTAGCAATGGACCATTTCACGGTTATTGCAGCCATGTTGGAAAGGGACAGATTTTCTTGAAAGAGGAGAAAAGGGTATAAAAGTATGGGAAATTATGTGTGTGTTCAACTGTGTTGCTAAGTTATGATAGTTTCCACCATTTAGGAACCCTTTCTACCTATCTTCTTAAATGTTGCCCCCTATCAGACCTGGGGTCAATTACTAGTACTTTGAAATGTAATCAATTAGATTACAATTACTTTTTACATTTCAAATTTCCTCAATTAAATTACAATTACAACATATTTTTTGTTGTAATTAATTAAATTACAATTACTTTAGGAAAGTCATTAATTAAATTACAAATTACATTTCAATTTTACACTTCATATGATATGTATGATATGATACAAACTTTATAGGGTGACATACAAGGACAATTTCCAACAAGCAATTTTGATGAAAGGTAAAATCTACTCGGTAATTGATATTTAGGGTTTTCTAAGAATATTTCTATTAATTATGGGTTATATAATATATATATAATAAGTCTACAGCAATAAACAAATAACTGCATCTGTAAGGTGTCCCTGTATAGCATGTATAGGGTTCTAACTTGAAAAAAACAATGATGTTACTTTTTGTTAGTTTTCATTTCATTATTAAGTAGGTTAATATTTTTTATGTATCAGCTACAAACAAGAGGAAAGCTGTCAATGTGACAGCAAACCGGCTTTTCTTTTACATGGCTAGTATATCTTATACATGGGTTGACACTCAATATTTGAAATGTACTTATAATTTTCATTAATTTTCAATGTAAACCTTCAGCCAAATTAGTCTATTTCTGAAAGTTCAGCAACTTTGATTTCAATCAAAAAGGAAAATAAAAGTACTGAGATTTGCTCCGGACAAAAGGGGTACCCTATTGTTAAAAATTTGACGTAAAAATGACTAAGTTCAACAATTGATTTTTTTTTACATAAATTATCAAAAATCATAATCAAAGCACCATGCACACCTTTGATATATGTACAATTGACCTGCAAAATAAAAACTTCTCTTCTCAAATACTGTAGGAGATTTGCTCAAGACAAATGATGTACCCATTTGGCAGCCGCCCGCCCACCATTTTCACCATTTTAATAACCAGATTTTTCCGACGGAAAACCTGGTTAAAAATTAAAAATGTTGATCAACTCTTTGTTTTGGTTTATACAAGAAAACATAACAATCTAAGGAACATGTGATTTCTATGCTTTTTGAGCAGGTATTTATTTTTTTTTTCAAAATTTAAAAGATATCAAATTTCACATAATCATGTTAAAACGCTATTCATGTTTTTGCAGATATTTTTCAAACACTAAAACCATTTCATATATTTATCCATTTTACTATTCCTATCCAAGATGGCTCTAATAACCGTTAAATGGTCTAATTCTACATCACAGAGGTAAAATATGATGTCAAAATTCGAAACTTGATTGTTACAAGACGCCAAAAAGGTTATTCCGAGACAATCGTGAGGCCATTCTGAAACAAAATGCCCCGTGTGAATTCATGTATTTTTCAGTGATGACAACATGGAATACACAATGTTTGCATTTCCAAATTATGTTGGCTGTACATGCACTTTGTAGCAATGCCAAAGTTTTTCAAATATTATTTTATCAGCTGTTTCTTAGGCCTAAAAAAATATATTGTGTGTTTGGGGTAACATGATTTTCAAAGTTCGGTAGGAAATTTTTTTTGTTTTTGTTTTTTTTTTTTACATTTTAGCAGTCTTCCCAAAAAAACATTTGAAATTTGGTGGACATTCAGTCCGGCGGTCCTTTATGGCATATCGGACTGACCAAAAGGTCATCTGACCAAAAGTTTCCACACATTTCGTATTATCGGAGATTTCTGGAAAATCTTCAGGTTTTTTCCAATATTGGTTTATTAATACTTATCACTTCCTGTTTAGAATTGTTTTCATATGAGCGGTAGTCATTTTTACCACAATTTTATCAATTTAATGAAGGATTCTTGACAGGAAATGTTAGCGGTAACAAAATAAAGTCTCAAATCTACCAGATGAACCTCGTTTCCAGTGGTTTATTCCAAGAACAATGTCGGACATTCGGACCGACACTTTACAAATTTTTACCAGTCCTTTCTCTGTTTTGTCCGTTGGACCGACGCATTTCGTGAAGACTGTTAAGTTGTAATAATGGAGGAACATTTCAGACTTTAACAGTGCTTGTTGTAAAGTAGGCAAAAAAAGTTAGGGTAGGCATAAAATTTTAGGTAGGGTCGCGTTACCCTAAACACACAATTTTTTAGGCCTTATTTTCAGGACATACTTCAGACAATTACAAAATGTTTTCTTTTGAAAAATTTTAATTATGATAAGCCAGTCTATACGCTGGAAATTTACATTCAGGCGAAAGTCAAAGGGAGATAATCATGGCAGACAAAATTTCCCCAATTTGTGTATTTACAGCATTATATTTTCAGTGAAAATCAACATCTCATCACTACTTTAACTGCCCATAGGCGAGATATGCGAGGTTCAATATCTCTGAGACACTATGAGGCTAATAAATTTATTTTTAATATCTATATAATTAGCGTTTTTGTGAAGTATATAAAATGTGGCAATTTTGACACTTTTTAAAACTGCATAAAATTTTTTCTGCACAAAATTTTTAAAAAGTAAATCAGCAGAAAAAATATGAAAATCTTAGAGTTTACAAGACATTTTAAAGATCCAAAATCGGATGAATAATGAAAAAATGACAAAAGATTAAAAATTCTTTTACATTGTAATAAAGTGGTCTTCCTACGACTTTGCCAACCAAAAATGCTAAGTTTCATATGTAAATTAGATTTTATGACATCACTAATGAGGTTCGCGAGCCTTCCTATAACAGTTTTGACATTTTTTGAAGTGAAATTTGAGTTATCTCTCTTGGGTACCGGGTTGTTTCGCTCCTATTACCTGTTTGCTCCGGGTTATTTCGCGCCGGGTTGTTTCGTGCCGAAAGGTGGGTCGTTTCGCTCCGATAATTAAAGGTAATGCAATGCGTAATTGGCTATATTAACATAATTAACTTCTGAATTTAATTAATAAAAATATTGGACGATGATTTCAAACCATACATCCTAATCAAATAATTAATAAAGTTTTAGACGTAATCATTAAATGATAAATCCTTCTTTGATCTATAAGAATATAATTAAATAATTAATAAGTGTGTTTACATTAAAATAAGTAAGACAAAAGAGCTTGCAGACATGTACTCCATAAATTTTATAAAAACAAAAATCATTTACACTTTTGTGAAATTCTTTGAACTTGCGTGAAAAGATAGGGTAAATGATGGTTGTGTGTTGTAGTGCAATTCTTAGTCTAACTCTTGCATGTCTTGTATAAATTGTTTTGCGTAATACATATCTGTGTATCTTTATCATTAGTCTAGATTCAGAATACAAGGCTGAAAACAGAAAAAAATATAATGTGGAAAAAAATAATGGCATTTTGCTAACAATCTCGGAGTTTACTGTCCAGGAGTGCAATCCAATTTAACAAAAACTCATTTTATCATGCAAGTCAATGGCACATGTGCTTTTCTCCATTCTGCTTAGTTCTTGGTCTCTGTCTCACTACACATATCACTAATGGTGTCTTACAGAGTGTATTAATTACCTTACGTCTCTTAAAAAATGTCTGCATGGATCATACCGCATGCATCTCTGAATGTACTTCATTACCGTGTTTTGATATTCTTTGTGTTTTCGCAGTGTTGAAAAAATATCGAGAAAAAAAAATATTCAAATGCAAACTAAAAACCATAAAAGAAAGTCTCTGAGAGATTTGGCCATTTTCGTTACTTCCAAAACAGATTCTGATCAAATACATAAAGGAACAGTTTAAAAAAAAACAATTTATAAAAGTGGAGCGAAATGACCCAGGGCGAACAGGAATCGGCGTGAACGCACCCAGGGCGAAAGGGAATAGGAGCGAAACAACCCAGGGTGCGAACGGGATTCTCTCTTGACCTTTAGCACTGCTACACTTTGGAAAATCTTTATTGCCAGATTCTTTCAAGTTTTCAATTCTATGCACTCTTGGGTATTAATTTCATGTACAAAGATACATTGTTACTGCTAATGTTATTGTTATGTGTCAACTTTAAATGGTTTTAGTTTTTATTTAATGTTTCAAATTTGTTGCTCAACTTGTCAAGACATGACCCTGACTTGCAAACTCTGTTTTTCTCTTCAAATTAAATCCTATAAAGTAAGGTATGTTGAAGGTCTTCGTCTTATACCTCAAATAAAGGCGTCAATTTGTGTTTTTCCATGTATGTTTGTATTCTTTGTGGAGTCCCCATACCAAAACAATTATTTTGAGTGAAAATTTTTAAACCGGAAGTTTATGAAGTAAACGTAATATCAAAATCCTTAGATATGTCGGGCCGGAATTCCGGAAAAAAACGTATTCTATAAAACACGGATGCCCCGCAGACAAATTTATCACAATGGAAAGTCTTTTAAACATTAAATATTGGTCAGGTTATAAAATTATCCTTGAATTATGTAGTATTCACCAATTAAACATGTAGCTGTCCGAAATGGGCCTAATGCAAAATTTAACAAAGTCAGTAAAGCATGAAATGGAAGTAAAAATAATAATTGTCCAAAAAATGGGAAGTTCTCACAAAGATGAGTAATTTCTTGAAACATCATAATATGTCGTGTAGTTATTGAGAAAGGTATGTAAAACACAAAATTTACCAAAAGTCATTCAAGCGTAAAATGTAATCAATGACACTTATTGGTCTCAATTTGGATAGTACTAATCAAGTTAATTTATTTTGATGCAACAGCATTGGGATAGCATGTTAAGTTGATGACCAACAGACTTAAATGCAAAATTTAACAAAAGCCACTCAAGCGTAAAATATAGGTCAAAACCATCTAATTATCAATGTTTTGGGTAGTACTTATCTGGGGGCTAATATAACATGTTATATTAGTCCCAGTACTTATCGAGATGAAACATCACATTGGTACAATTGTGTAGTTGTTGAGAAATGAACTTAAACACAAAATTTAACAAAAGTCACTCAAGCGTAAAATATAGGTCAAAACCAGCTAACTGTCAATGTTTTGTGTAGTACTCATCAAATCAATTAATTTGATGAAACATCATATTGGTATAATGTGTAGTTGTTGAGAAACGGACCCTGAAGCAAAATTTAACAAAAGTCACTCAAGCGTAAAATATAGGTTAAAGCTACCTAAATGTCAATGTTTTGGGTAGTACTCATCAAGGCAATTAATTTGATGAAACATCATATTGGTATTGATGCGTAGTTGTTGAGAAATGGACTTTAACGCAAAATGTAACAGAAGTCACTCAAGCGTAAAATGTAAGTCATGGATCCCTAATTGTTAGTGAATCAAGCTGCATGTACTGATGTAATATTATCAAAATACTACAAGAAGCTGCCAATATATGGACCTAAACGCAAAACTTAACATCGGGACGGACGGACGTGTGTACGGACAGGGGTAAATCTATATGCCCCTTCCACATCGTGGCGGGGCATTAAAAAAAGATTGAAAAGATTCTTAATATTAATCTATCAGATTGATAAATTGATAACTTGACAAAATACAAAGGTGAGAGACCTAATAATTCTATTGTTGATTAACACCTATCGTGTAATTTCAATGAATCAATTCATACTCCAAACAAGGTAGTTGCCTGAAGCTGAAATTTCCCTTTTGTAGTATACCATTACAATATCCGCTGTTACCTATGCCCGGGTGGGGTGCTATGTCTTTTTTTCATCGGACTGAACCGAAATGAGCAAGTTTTGTAAAAGACCTTCATTGGCGGATCCGGGGGTTGGAACCCCTTTTTCTGGACGATCATGCATTTTTCAATTAATATCCTGATGTTTTATCAAGAAATACCCCCCAAAAATTCGCGCCTCCCTCCACTCGGCGAAATCTCCCTTCATTTCCCACTGGACCCCCCTTTTCTAATTGCCTGGATCCGTGCCTGACCTCCATACAAAATTCTTATTTGCTTCAATGGTTTTAGAGAAGATGAAAAAGTGATTTTCCCATAGGGTCTAAAGTTAAAACTATGGCCATCGCCGTTGCGGTCATGTTTTTTATCGGATCGGTACAGGTATGAGAAATCTGTACAAAGGACATTCTATATCGACCAATTTGTTTCATTGTAATCGGAGTATCAGAGGAGATGAAAATGCGATTTTCCCATTTGGTCCAATTAAAAAAAACTGTGTTCCGTGTTGGTGGCTAATTGAAACGAAATGAGATATCTTTGTAAAGGATCTTCCATACATCATTGACGTAAAGTGTGATTGAATTTTCTTCAGTGGTTTCAGAGGAGATGATAATGTCATTTTCCCTTAGGATCCAATGTTAAAACTCTGTTAATCGGCTGGCGGCTTTGCTTTTAATTAGATCTGAACGTAAATAAGCAATCTTTTTAAGACCTTTCATGCATCATTCTTGGGGAATTGATTAGATTTGCTTCAGTGTTTTCAAATGTGACGATGAGAGTGTGATTTTCCCATACGGTCCTGTGTTAAAACAGTGTTTTGCGGTGGCGGTCATTTTATTTTTAATTATCGGATTTGAACGAAATGAGCAATCTTTGTAAAAGACCTGTAAGGCCATGCATCATTCCTGTAAAGTTTGATTGAATTTGTTTCAGTAGTTTCAGAAAAAAATGAAAATGTAAAAATTTAACGACGGCGGACGCCAAGTGATGGCAATAGTGTTAACCTCTTACCATCGGATGAGATTTCTCGACCTTGCATCGTCAACGGTGTTAATTTCTATCTATCTCAGATACCTAAGGATATTATTTCAATAGTTTTACCCAAGATGTCTGAGTTATGACTTTTTAATTGCTAGAGGTATGTAATAAATTCGGAAACAATGGGAAAAAACATAGCCTAAGATTGAGAACAATTGCTGAAAGATCTGAATAAAGGAAGTCACTGAAAATTGTTTAATTTACGCTACGGGAAGTGCTAAAATCTCCAGGAAATGGATTTCCTTTCTTTCGTCTTAATCTGATGTATTTGTAACAACATAACGAGGAATTCTGTTAGATTTAACTTCATGTTGTTCACAAAAGCACTATATGACACAGTGGTGTCAATCATTTTTGGAGTGTAAAAAATTCGTTGGAAGTTCTCGATAAATTGAATGCTTACAATGGCCCTTTTGAATCCCTTGAAAGTTTTGATTTCTCTACCCTCTATACTACCTTACCACATAATCTTATAAAGGAAAAATTCAGACGTCTTATTTAATGGGCATTCAAAAAATCCGATTGTGAATATATATGTTCTAATTCCTTTAAAACATTTTAGTAATACAAAACAAAAGAATTCAACTAATTTGACTTGTTTTGATATGATTTCAGCACTTGAATTTTTACTTGACAATATATTCATTCGTTTCGGTAACTGTATTTATCGCCAGGTCATAGGAATTCCTATGGGTACCAATTGTGCACCACTTATAGCGGATCTCTTTTTGTACTGCTACGAATCTCAGTTTATGACCAATATCAGCAAAGACCCATCTAAACAGCATTTAATTGAAAAGTTTAAGAACACTTTCCGATATTTGGATGATATTTTAACTTTAAACAATGACGACTTCAATACGTATTATAAGGACATCTACCCTAAAGAACTTACTTTGAATAAAGCCAATTCT